>JAVKPL010010193.1:217500-425269 GCA_032173675.1 Gastrolobium villosum | reverse complement strand
AATGACAAATACGCCATTGGAGGACTTTGCATGCCCAAAGAAAACAAAGATAATTACATATGCAAACCAAGAAACAAGCAATTTGTTCTGGCGTGCTAAAGTTCAGCCTGCCATATCTCTCCTTTTGTTCTTTCTCTTTTCAATCTTACCAAACAGTTAATTGAGAAAATTTTCTAAAAAATTTAACAATTGAAATGGAGTTAGGTGGTGGAGTGAAAAAGCATGCAAAAGAGATAGCCGAGAAGCCATATTAATTAAAGGAAAAACCACTCTTATACTACATGTGATAAATTTCTCTCCTAGCTACAAACCCTTCAATGATTGTGCCACATTTTTCTTTTCTTTTATTTTTATTTTTCAGATGGTGGAGCCCACAAGTTTATCTCTATGACATGAGATAACTTATCTCCTTTAACATGAGATTAATAAAATCATTAATTAAAACCTTACAAATGACATAGTGTTGGACAAAACCACAAAGGTCTAGTTAATTAATCTGTGTGTAATTCTATTGTAGAGTAAGGTAATCTTAGATTGCTAACAAAGGTTGGTTAAAAGTGGCAGTATCGAAAAATGGTAATAAGTTTGTTTTTTTTTTTGTATATAGTTTTTTTATTAACAAATTATTTGTATATACCATATGTTGAGAATTGTGACATGCTTGGCCTTGTAATGGACAATATTTCTTAAAGTTACATATAACTGTAAAGAATCTTGGGATACATCATTCCAAAAGCTAACTCAAAGGGTGGGAGTGCCCAAGGCCTTATAAAGACCACATTAGTTGTTCATACAACCAATGTGAGACTATATATCTCAACAATAACCCCCACCAAACATGTGCATCAATCGGTAAGAGATTATTCTAATTTAATCAATGGTCTCGAATTTAAGTCCCTGAAAACGCAGCTCCTCAAGCCCCATATGATCCTACCAGATTCGAATTGGACTAATCAAATAATCAATTACCAATATAATATAAAAAGAAATTACATATAACCATAACTTTTTTTTTTAATTAATAAAAGTAGCCTATTAGATTGACTTTCATGTGAGACTATGACTAAGTGGCATCCAAACAAGAGCAGTATCCACCATTAATGTGCATAAAAAAAGAAATGGTAGTCAATTTCATTTATCCAAAATAGTGTAAAGTAGAAATTCCACACAGTAAGTATGTGAATGAAAAAGTTAAAAAAATAGATATTTTTCCAATAGGGTTAGAGGAAGCTGCAATATATCTCTTGGTTGTTCTTTTCATTTCAGTAATCCATAAAGTTGCTGAACCATAAGCTTAAGATATGTAGAAGGGACCCGAGGTGACTATTGCTAGATTGGCGTGCATTTTTCCGAATATAACAAGATTTCCAGTGGACGGTTGAGAAAAAAATTGGGAGAATAATTCGAAACTTTCAAAAGGAACATGGAAATATAATCTTTTATTTGGAATTATCTGCAATTTTAATTTGTGATGAAGAATATAATCTTGTCCATATATACCTTTTCTTAAGTGAGTATCCATATATCTTTTTCTTTCTTTAATTAAGAACTCTTATTCCTCCTCTTAACTGTGTGTATACAAATGGAAAGAATAATTCCCAATACACAAAATTGAAATAAAAAGAATGGACGTTTTGGTTGGCATCAATCAGATGAAAGCAAAGGCTATTTCTTTTTGCGATGCTCTTTCACACCATATTATGTGAGGGAATGAAAGATTGCTATGTAAAGAAAAAGTTAAAACTATATACGTAAAAATTCTTTTATAATAATATATAGGGAAAATATTTTCTCATGTTGTATGAGAATTCAACTCTCATGTTGTGACCCTTCGATTTGCATGCAAAGTTTTTCTTTACTTTTTTCTTTTTTAATAAATGTGGGACCCACCATAGTTGAGTCACAACATGAGAATTGAATTCTCATGCAACATGAGAAAATCAAACCTGATATATATTTTGATCAATTTATAAAGCTTCTCTAGTTCTCAACTATTCAGGCTTCTGGCATCTGGAACCATTCTTTTAAAAAGGGAAGCACTAATTAGGTGAAAAATTCAAGATAAGTTATTTAATTTTGTCACTTCGTTTTTTTATTTGTTTTTCCCTTCTAGAAGCATATACTTTAAATGCAAATATGGAGATAAAGTATTGGTGCTGATTCTTTGTTTTCATGTAAAAATGTGTCACCAATAAGATTCCAACGCATGCAATATTAGGCTAAGCAAACAAAAGTGCAATGAGTCTAAGCCAGTTCTTAATATTTGATTGATTGACAAAAATACATAAAAGGTAGGTGAGACCAGGACCCCATGTTTACACATTTCGAAATTTTCTACTGCTTGAGAAATATACAAAAGAACATAAATGGTACGCATTAAGTTTAAGGGTCCAGTTCTTAATATTTGATTGATTGACAAAAATACATAAAAGGGGAAGGTGAGACCAGGACCCCATGTTTACACATTTCGAAATTTTCTACTGCTTGAGAAATATACAAAAAAACATAAATGGTACGCATTAAATTTAAGGGTTTTATAATTCTCATTCAATATGAGAATTCAAATTTTCCTATACACCCTTCGATTTTCGTGTTGATGTGAGTTTTACATACAATTTTTTCTAACACATGGGTCTCACATGCTTTTTATCTCTATAACATGAGATTTCAATTCTCCTTCAACATGAGAATTATAAAACCCTAAGTTTAATGAGCAAAAAAGGTTCAAAGTCGGTGTATTTTGGTATTCTGATTTATATATGATCCCCGTCTGGAAGAAAAAGTAAGTATGGAGCTTATATTATTATATACATGTGTGTATAGGTCCAACATGTGAACTGAGGGGACAAGGATGATGAAATCTCCTACAATGTCTTCATCTTTTTGGATTTCATTGCATGTTAGGAAAGATTGTTTAGGACATTTATTAATGTCAAAAGGGGAGAGCATGTGGCCAGCCAGGTTGTGAATATTTCACATGCTCTGATAAAAGGTTGTCTTAATTCGGAGTTTATTTTGTAAGAAATTAATTCGTTTTTAATTGGGATCTAATTGAAGTATTTTATATTTGTGGCATTAGCCAGAGTGATCTAGAATTGATCAATTTCTTGAACATGGGTGCGTTCTTCTGCTAATAAGAAGAGAATTAAAGGATTTAAGAGTTGTAAACGATACATGATACAAGTTAAATGAAAATGTGGTATCTTAAGTGATATGTAATTAAATTAACACTAAGTTATTTGTAAAGAATCACTTCGACACAAAACCTTAAGTGTTGGGTAATGGCCTTTAAATTGATTTATATTATTCTCTAATACACCTCAGGCTCACTTTTTTATTTACTTTTTGTGCTATACCATGTAAAGAATTACTTCAATCCAAAATCTCAAAGTGGTGAATAAGAACCTTTTTAATGATTTATATTATTCTCTAATATTATAGAAGGTGGGAGAGGGGACCATTTGCATATCAACATTATGTTGGTGAAAGTGTTTTCCAATTTCAGAATTGCTACTCATCACGGGTGGCTCTGCGTCCTACCGAGTCACTGGCTTTTTTTATTATTTTAGAAGCAACTTTTATGCAAAGTTACGAGATTATTTAATGTGCTCCGGGATCACCGTTTTTTTGTGGTCCCGTAAATGGAAGGTAAAAGTGGAAATGAGAAAAAATAGCAGGAATAAAAAGGAAAAGAAAAAATTGATATTGTGAGAATGAACACCAAATTATTGGATAATCCCTGGACCATAAAAGATATTTCCCAAAGTTACAAAGACTTTTTCAGAAAAAATACAAATTAATAACCACCAATTGCTATAGTCCATTAAAGAATTAAGTTAGTAAGAATTATCCAGTTCAGGTTATGAGCTAACCCCTTAAAATGACTGATCTGGTGAAGTAGGATCACAATGCATTAAAACTAACATAAATCAGTACAAATCCTTCACCGGGGAAGGCTTCTATTAAATTTAAACACATTATCCTTTGCTTCTGAAAAACCTAATTTAGAACCACCTCTTGTTAGTTTATGAAATTCACAATCACAGAGGAGCAACGGAACAGCTTGTTTGTGCTAAGAAAAACTAGAAAAATAAGTTGCTCTACCACCAAATTACCGTACTGCACGACAAGATGTTATGATATAGAAAGTGATTTCTAAGAGGTTTGAAAGGCTATTTATTTTTAGGGTTTAATGTATAGGAGATAAAATAATCTTTTATACACACATAAAAATATGTAAGATTCATATATTTTCTTCCACACGAGACAAATCTTTAGTACTATGGTGGGTATTCCATTTTTCCAAATTTTCTTCTACTTTTCAAAAAAAAAAATTTTCTTGCCACATTACAAAAAATTTCACATTTGAAAAAAAGGGAATACCCAAACCTATTTGGGTACTCCCATACCACTAAAGATTTGTCTATTCACATAGGTCTCACGTACTTTTATGTATGTATAGAAGATAATTTTTTTCTCCTATAATATGAAAATCATCAAACCCTTATTTTTATTAGGAAGAAAATCACTAGATACTAATTATAAGGGAAAAAAATCCTATAAAATGTGTACGTAAAGGTAAAAGTATATTCACTTCTGAATTTTAGTGATTTAGGATCATAACTCATTTTATCCTTAATTATATCATTATTGCAGACTTGCGGTCTCATCGATTAATCTTAGGGGGTGTTTGATAGGTGGGGAAAAAAAAGTTGTCTGGGAAAAGAGGGTAAGGAAAAATATGTAGTCATATTTGGTAGGAGGAAAAGTTAAAAGGGTAGGAGAAATTTTTTTCCCTTCTAATTTTTTAACATATTGACCATTAGTGAAAGTTTGCCATGGATGAGATGGAAAAAAAAGTTTTCTCGCGTAAAATTTTACATATAACATCATTAAAATTCATCCAATTTTTCTCGAAAAATTGTGATCTACCAAACACTTTTTTTAACTTACCCAACAAAAAATTCTTCCCATCATATTTGGAGCAAATTTATTTTCCTAATAACAAAAAAATTTCCTGTACCAAACGTCCCCTTAGGGTAAACAACTTCTCCTTCCAATGGAGAAATTTTTTTTTGGTGCATCAACTCACATCACAAAGTATTGGAATGTGTGATAGGTTTTTTGTTTTGTTTTTTCTTAACCAATCAATGGATTCCATCAAAATACTCTCTCGGTTGCAAAAAAAAATAACTTCTTCGCTCAAAGGAGAAGTTGTTTACCATTAATGTTATTCTCTCTCATCAATTAACATGCTGGATTGCATTAAAGCTGGTAGAAATTATAATGTTTCACTTTTCTTGTTCATGAAAGTAGGCAGCATTAAAAGCATTTTAATGTCATTGGTCATCCATAAAGTTACACTTTTGGAGTGGGTGCATAAATAAAAGGACCCAATAAAAATGGGAATTTGCCTGTATCGCAAAGTAAATTGAAGAATGGAAATCCATATGGGTTCAATTCATAAGCAGGGTACAAATAAATAAATAAAAAGAAAAATTCAGGGAAAAATGTTCTTTTTTCCTCCAGAGTAGATTGAATGTGAAATAATTCGTTCAAGTTAGTTCGTGGTTAAATTAGAAAAGGTATGCCAACAACGTAGGAAATTGTGGTGTTCAAAGTAGGGTGTTTGGTTTCTCCACATACCATTTCCCCACATAGAGGTTTCTTATCTTAATTAAATAAATATAGATAAGATAAAATAAAATTATCCCCCGTACAAATCACCTGCAGTATCTGGCCAAAGAGCTCTCGGAAAATGAATAGAAAGGATCTGAAATGTCTATTGACCTGTGTTATTTTCAATGTTACTACTCACTCAACTCTTTTGTTAACTATTTTCTAGGTTTTGGAGGGAATTCCCATATTATGATGCCTTACCCAGATGAATTGTAAAAAACTTATTAAATATTATATTACCAATAAAGGCCTAGAAGTCTATTAGATATAATCAATAGTCACGAAATAAATGATAACTTATCTTGAATACTGATAATAATTTTATTTTTTTAAGGATGGATACTGACGGAGTAATGACCAACCCATTTGGCGAATGACTAATATATCTTATTGAGTACTGGGTCAAGCATTATGGATCGAATTAATACACCCAAGGTTAGGAGCCCCATATCCAATGTAAAAGATTGTAAAAAGTAAAACAGGTTTCCCTTTTCTTGGTATCTGAATTTCGAATCCGCGATAACGTGGGAACATTTTCTTGGAATACGCATTTAGTCACTACACTAAATAGTACCGGTTATATTTTAATCATTCAGTGTATAACCGATTATACTTAGTATAATATGTAAAAGAAATTTGGAAACGAATCATATCCCTTTAGTCAATGCCCAAATGCCAAACAAGGAAAACTTATTCAGTGTGGTGATGCACTGGATTTTTAATGTATCTTTCACTCATAGTATAATATGTGTTTTAATTCTTGTCAAATTATTCTCTTGTTTGATATTAAAACGAATTATTTATTAATAATTTGATAAAAAATAAGACGCATATTACATTGTGAATGGAAAATGTAGTGAAACCTAATGCATTCGTTGATAGTAGAGGTGGCAAAATGGGTCGGCCTGTCCCGTCCCGCATTTTAATATGGGTTAAAAATTCCAACCCACCCCGTTTTGTGGTGGTTGGCGGGTCAACCCGCTTAAAAAATAAAAATAATTAAAAATTAAAAATAAATTATATTTTATTAATTTTATTATATTATTTACTTTTAATTCACAATACATTTAGTTTTTTTCCAATGTTAACCCTAAACGTATACTAATATTCAGTGAGATATTTTTCTTAAATTTTTTTTTGCCTCTATATATGGATAACCTTTGTCATAAATAAAAAATTTCTTCTTTATTTTTTCTAGAGGAGTACTAAGATAAAAAAATTTCATATCACAAAAGCTTAAAGATAAATAAAATATTATCTATTAATAAAAAAAAAAAAACTAACCCGCGGGCCAACCTGCCGTCAACCCGTTTTAACCCACTACTAAACGGGACGGGTTGAGGTGAGTTGATGGATTGAAAGTTATAACCCAACCCGTCCCGTTTGGACGAGTTGACAGGTTGACCCGTCGTGTTCAGCTCATATTACCACCTCTAGTTGTTAGCACCGAAGAGATTCTCCCAAATAAGGCATCAAAGCTCTCATGTGATTGTACTTGTTATTTGTTTGCAAGACTTGCCGTTTGCTCACACGTACCAAACTGTTCACATCTCAGGGCAATCCACAATGTTACCAGAAATCCTTGCAAGAGCAGTTATCATTTTTGAAATGATAGAAAGGTAATCTCTCTCTCCACACAATCTCTTTGGTGACAGTCCTTTGATGTGTTTGGATGAAATTTTTTTAAATTATATGAAAGTTAAAATATCAATTAATTTATTTTCTTTGATTGAATTTTCTTTATTTGCCAAATGTCTCATTTAGATAATAAAATTGAAACGAACAAAGATTTGTAGGATTGAATCGAAACGAATCTGATTTGTCAGTACTAGTGGTAGACCTAGACAACGGCTTTGGTGTGGGTTTAACGTGCATTTCGGGATGGAGTATTGGGCCGTTAAAGCAGGCTAATTTTTTGGGCCGGGCTATGTACTTGACAAAATTAAGCCAGTTATACTTATAAAAATACTTGCTTATTCAAATATTTGTATTTTTTAACTTGGCTCGATCTGTTCGTTAACCTCAAGGCCCAGTTTTTGTTGGTCTATAACGCTGCTATTACTTTACTACTTACAATCGGGCCAACCAAATAGGCCAAAAATTACTCAGTATAGTTTCTTAAAATTAATGTTCAGATAGGTGCTTAAATAGCAAAAGCCATAAGCCAAAATTTCTGAAAGCTAAAACTTAAATCTGAACTTGAAAATTAAAAACTCATTATACGTAACACATTTCACATCTCATTGTTTGAGTATTGGACCGACATATTACATATAAAAACATTATAAGACCTGTATTTGAATTATGTTTTGGGTTTAATATGTAATTTGAGCAATGTCCACATTTTGTGACGATTGTTGTTGTGCTGAATTTGCTTCAGAAGCTTGGATTTAGTATGATTGTAAAATTAGAATGTTATAATGTATACTTTTTATGAAGAAAAAAAATAACAAGGGTTAATCCATTTTGGCCTATTGATTGTCCTTAATAAGCTGGACTGATAAAATATCAACACGTTTAGCCTTCATATTTTTTGACTTGGTGACTTACAGGTTGAATGGGTTTAAAAATTAGGAGTTTAAATTAACAAACCAATTCATGAGTTTAAAAATTAATAAGAAGGGAAATGAAATCCACAAGAGATTAAAAATTGTTACAGCATCTTGTGCTAGACTATTATTTAAGCAATAAAAGTTTAGAAACTTGTGATCTTATTTTTTTCCATATAAATTGGAAGTAACGGAGTGTAAAAATAATTTTATGAAACGCCTAGGTGGTGTTCCCCTTATTCAATTTGAATTTCTTATATGGATCGCACTATTGATTTTTGAATCTACATGAGAAAGTTATGTATATTCTCATTAATATTTTAAATAAGAAAAAAAATAGCTATGCTTCACTTTTCATTTTTGTATTTTCTTTTCAGCTCTTTGTGCATTTTCTATTTCTTTTCACTAATTAAGAAAAGGATAAATAATTTATCCAATTAACGGAGATAAGTTATTTCCGATGAGCCCAAATCAATGTAGTTTTAGAACAAAAATTAAGGTATTATTAATATATTGCAGAATTATATTAATCTTTTGTCATTATAATTTTATAAGTCATGTATGTGGATGTGGATGTGGCAGTGGTTGCCGAATGTTGAAGTCATGTGGGGGTAACGTTTGACTCAGAAAAGATGTTCCCTTTTCTTCGTTCATGCTGAAGGAAAAAAAAGGTTGGAAATGAAACTGAAAACAAACATAAAAGTGTCCAAACAAATGGAAGGAAATCGACAAGCTAAACAAATAAACTGAGACGGAGACAAATGGAGTGTAGAGAGAGAGCAGCAGCACTTTAGGTGTTCCAGATTCTGACTTGGTCTTTTCATCAATCATTTGCTTCTGTGGAAGGAGAAGGTGACCATGAGGAGCAAAGTAAGATAACCATATACTACAATATTATATTAGCTTGCAATTTCTCATGTTACAAATGCAAATTTTTCTACAGAGAGAAAGGAATAGGGCCCACCTTAAAGAAAAAAATAAAAAATAAAAAAATAATTGACACTAACATCAAGTTAGAGTGGTAGAAGAGGATATTTCTCATGTAACATGAGAAATCTTTTTCCCATATTATATTTATGTGGTTAATGCCATGTGACAATGATTTGTCCTTACTATATTCCAAACCTCAAACTCGAACCCATTGCTTTACCCTTAAAGTTTGACAATAAGAAGAATTGGGGTGGTCTTATTCTTTGCTCGTTAGTTTATATCACACAATAATATAAATCATTAAAAAATGACTTGTCCAATAATTTTGGGTTGAAGTGATTCTTAACTTGGTATCAGAGATTAAGTGACCATAAGATCACGAGTTCAATTTTGGTGGAATTAAAATAAAAGCACAAGAGGTAAAATCAAAAAATTGGGCCTGTGCAATATCCATGCTTCAACCCCAAAGAACTCTTGCATGAGGGGATGCGTTAGAAAATAATATAAATCATTAAAAAAGACACTTATTCAATGCCTTAAGGTGTTAGATGAGAGCATGGATGGAAAACTGGATCATGGTTTTATTAATAGGGAAGCTGTTGTGGCCATTCTTTTTAATTGTATAGGTTCATGTAAGGCATACAATAAGCTGACAATTATTCAATTGCTACGAAGTATTGCTTCGGGGAGTGATGAGACAAAGGTAAAATCCTGGAAATAAGGTGATATTTCTTGTACACGATGGTGTAAAGTCACTGTAGTTCTAATTGTTTGTTATCTAACGTTATGAAATAGTACCATGCAAGAGAAGATGGTAGATACTGAGCTTTTATCAGCAACGGAGAAGTCTCTAACAAGGGATGCAGAAGAGAGGAGGGAAGCAGTGGGACTGTTGCTAGAGCTCTCTGATCTTTCTGCAGTTAGACGAAAGATTGAAAGAATTCAGGGGTGTGTTTTTATGTTAGTTTCTATCCTAAATGGAATTGACCCTATTGCTTCACACGATGCAGCAAAGTTGTTGGATATGTTATCCTGTAATACTCAAAATGCACTTCATATGGCTGAGGCTGGTTACTTTCGGCCACTAGTGCAGTATTTGAAGAAAGGTGATGCAGAAATTTCCATTACTGAAACCGATACCACTCTTTGCTATTATGATATGATAATATAATTTGCACTCAACTTTATTCTAGCCTTAATTTGATAGTCGTAGCAAACCCAATCGTGTACTGTGTTTGCATCCAGACATGTAACACGAGTAGGTGTTTCCTTAAATCAGCTATTCTTGAAAGAATTATAAAGAATCTTGGGATAAACCACCCCAAAAGAAAGCTCAAAGGGTGGGAGTGCTTAAGGCTTATAAAGGCCACATTAGTTGCTCATACAACCAATGTGGGACTATATATCTCAACACGCCCCCTCACACAAGAGCCCTTTGTGCTTGAAGCGTGGATTATGCATAGGCCCAAATTTTTTGGTTTACCTTTTTGTGCTTTTGTTTTTAATTCCACTTTAAAGTGGGGGACGATGAAGCTCTGATACCATATAAAGAATCTTGGGATAAAGCACCCAAAAACTAACTCAAAAGGTGGGAGTGCCCAAGACCTTATAAAGGCCACATTGTTGTTCATACAACCAATGTGGGACTATATATCTCAAGAAGAATTGCTCAATCAGAATCTGTTCTTCTTAATCAAGATGTGGCTCAACAAATGCTCTCACTTTTGAACATTTCCAGCCTAGGAGCTCTAAATAGCAGTGATTCCCATCCTGGTGCTTTCAAAGTGAGAAGAAAAATGAAGGAAAAAGGTGCACTTCAGCTAATTTTACCCCTACTGAAGGAAACTAACACTAAAATACCGAACACCCTTGATGCGCGACTGGATGTCATTTTCCGACAGAAATTGCCTCAGGCCATTCATCATCGTACACTCCTTCCATTCATTTCAACTAAAACTAATTCTATTTTTCTGGAAATTATTAATATCATATGGATATCTATTTCTCTTCTTTTATATTTCACTCCACTTTCTTGCGCATATAGTTAGTATTCGACTATTTGTGTATCAATTGAATTCAAGTAAGTTAATAAATAAAATTTTAATTTTTATTGGATTTTATGTTATGATATGTGATTTTAAAATATTTTAAATAATGGACACCGCATATTATATTTAAATTTAAGAAAAAAAAATAATCTAATTTTTTATTCAAGTGATAAGAATCTTATTCTCCTTGAACAAATATTTAATGTTATTAAGATTAGATTTAACTTATTATTGACATTTCTTTCAGAAATAAAAGAACATTTAATAATTCGAATTTGTTTTTTAATAAATAATACATGTAACGTTAAGTACTACGTCAAAATTATATGTTTATTATAATACTTAGAACATTATATTTATTACCTACATTTATATCTATAGTTCAAGCAATTTAATTGGAGTCCATGACTAGTCAAAGTTTAATAGGATTGCAAACACCGAATATTAGAAGATGAAAACTATAATAACAAAAAATTATTTAAAACACCTAATCTAAATATCGAATGGAAATCAATCATTATCCAAAACAACATGTATGATAGATATCTATAAGAAAGGATGCTTTGTTTTTTGTAATTTTTCTTAACGAGGAGAATGTTATTGGGTCAGGCCGATTTGAGTGGTGATGGATAATTTGGGCTTATATGTCATTAACGGCCCAATATGAATGCCATTCTTCCTTATATAATTCACGCTTCAAACCAAAAATCAGGGTTTAGCTTCCGCCTCGTTCTCCTCGAGTTGTAACCTGTCTCTTCAACCCTAGCATTGAGGGTTTTTGCTCTTAAACCCTTATTTTGATCAAGCTCCGAATTTAGGTTTTTCTCTTATGCTTCAACTATCAATCATTGTTCCCTCTTGTTTTTACTTTACTTTGCGCCCCTTACAATATTAGTCTCAACATAAGGTGAATGATGTTTTTTATTTTATTTTTCTTCACACTTGCTTGTTGTTATTTAAATCAATGTGTTAGTATAGTGGCTCTTCGCGGAGGATAGAAAATGCTAGCTTGTTTGTGCAGTGTTTGGTGTTTATGAGTTGCTTGTACTTTTTTCTTTTTCTTTTTTCGTGTAGGTTATTAACAGGATTATTTGATTCTTTGTTTTTCAGGTTTATTGGAGGTGATAAAATGCTTGTGCTGTTTGAAACACCTGCGGGTTTTGCCCTTTTCAAAGTGCTGGATGAAGGCAAGCTTTCAAGTTGAGGTAATTATCCTAAATTTTTCTTTACCTAGTGTTCTGAAAAAGAAAACTAGCCCTGATAATTTTAGTTTGGTTACATTTTCAAAAGAAAAAAATGAATTTGTTTTGTAATTGTAATTTTTGAAATGTTTGCATCTTGTATCTGTATGATCTCGGAAATATTTCTTTTTGCCCTTAAGCATGGGTTTCCAGAATGCACTATTACCGTAACAAAATGCATATGCTGCCACTTTTTCTTCCTCTCAGCATACTCTTTGCTAGTAACGAGTGAAATTAAAATGTATTAGAGTTCATATTACATTGAACTATGCACTGTACTGTGTTTCCTTTTCCCACTTTCTCTTACGTTGTTCGGATTGATTTACTTTTAACCTACTTCTTTATACAGAACGTATGGAAGGAATTTTCCAGTGCAGATACGGCTAGACAGGTTCTCTTTCTACATTTGTTTTCGTCCCTTCTTCCCTATCAAACATATTTTTGCTGATTACTGCCATATGTTTCCTCATGTGAATCTATTATTTATTCAAGTTTATGATAGCTTATGAAGCTAACCCTATGATTCAAAATTAGGTGGTCAAGTTGAAAGCATTTTCTAAATTTGACAACACTTCAGAAGCTCTAGAGGCAGCTACTTTGCTGATTGATGGAAAAGCTAGCAAGGGTTTGCGCAAGTTCCTGCGTGCTCATTGTGAAAATGAAAAATTAGGTGTAGCAGATTCAAAGCTTGGGAATGTCATTAAGGAGAAATTGGTGTGCCACAGAAGTTCGCTTAGAAACTTGAGATGACAGTTTACATTTCACTCATCCCATAGCTAATTTTTTTATTTATTTTCTTAACTTTTCAGAAAATCGATTGTATTCACAACAATGTTGTTATGGAGTTGATGAGAGGTGTTAGACATCATCTAAATGAACTCATATCTGGTCTAGCTGTACAAGATATGGCCCCAATGAGTTTGGGTTTATCTCATAGCTTATCCAGATACAAGCTGAAGTTTAGTGCAGAGAAGGTTAATTTTTTTTTTTTGCCTGATATTTTTCCAATTTTTTTGGATAACAACTATTTTCTGACTTTTTGGATTATTTTTTTTAGGTGGATACGATGATTGTCCAGGCTATAGGCTTACTTGATGATCTTGATAAAGAGCTGAATACATATGCCATGAGGGTTCGAGAATGGTATGGTTGGCATTTTCCAGAGCTTACTAAAATAGTACAGGATAATATCCTTTATGCAAGGGCAGTCAAGTTGATGGGTGATCGTGTTAATGCTGCAAAGCTTGATTTCTCTGAGGTAGATTTTTTTAATTTTAGAACATTGTGCTGCCAATAATTTTGCCCTTGGCGAATGCAGTTCTCACAGATATAATGTTAATTTCCTCTAATTTACACAATTGTTATATCTACTAACGCCCTGTACTCTATGATTAACTAGCATTAAGAATTATATTATTTTTTATGTGGAGTTGTTTGATTGCTATTAGGTCTTCCCTTAACTGAAAGTAATGTTTTATGAATCTATAATGCTCTTTTAGGAAAATAATTAGATTAAGTTTTGTATGTTTGAATACGCAGCTGCTTAGGTATGGTGACTTTTTTCTTTCATCCTAAAAACTATTACAGATTTTGCCAGAAGAAGTTGAGGCAGAACTGAAGGAGGCGGCTGTGATTTCTATGGGTACTGAAATTGGTGAGCTTGACTTGGCAAATATTAGAGAACTCTGTGACCAGGTTTTGTCTCTTTCAGAGTACAGAGCACAACTCTATGATTATTTAAAGAGTAGGATGAACACCATTGCTCCTAATTTGACTGCTATGGTTGGGGAGCTTGTTGGTGCTCGCCTCATTGCCCATGGCGGTAGCTTATTGAATTTAGCAAAGCAGCCCGGTAGTACTGTGCAGATTCTGGGTGCTGAAAAGGCTCTCTTTAGGGCACTGAAAACAAAACATGCTACCCCAAAATATGGGCTTATATACCATGCTTCCCTTATAGGGCAAGCAGCTCCAAAGTTAAAGGGGAAAATATCTAGGTCACTTGCTGCAAAGACAGCATTGGCTATCAGGTGTGATGCGCTTGGAGATGGCCAAGATAACACCATGGGATTGGAGAACAGAGCCAAGGTGCTTATTACACTTTGTTCAGCTATATGCTAATGCTTTTTTTCTTTGACTTTTCTTACACAAGTTTTGTGCAGCTTGAAGCACGTTTGAGGAACCTTGAAGGCAAAGAATTAGGTCGTTTTGCTGGTTCTGCTAAAGGAAAGCCCAAGATAGAAGCATATGACAAGGATCGAAAGAAAGGAGCTGGAGGACTAATAACTCCAGCTAAGGTATGTTGCTTCCTTCTTTTGGTATTGTTAGTAATTTCCATTTTATTTTCAGCTTGTGCTGATTGTTCTTTTCTTTGTAGACATATAATCCTTCAGCTGATTCAGTTATTGGGCAAATCGCTAATTCTGCTATGGATGAAGATTCACAAGAGCCTTCTGTGGCTGATAAAAAGAAAGAAAAGAAGAAAAAGAAGGCGGAGAAAAATGAAGAGGATAATTCAACTTTGCAAGCCGATGGAGATGCTGGTGAGGAACCAGAGCATGAAGTTGTGAAAAAGGAGAAGAAAAAGAGGAAGGATTCTTCTGAGCATGTTGAGTTGCAGAATGGGGACAGCAATTTGAATGGAGGAGAAAAGAAGAAAAAGAGGAAAAAGCACGCAGAGCAAGAAGAATCAGCGGAAATGCCAAGCAAAAAGAAAGGAAAGAAGAAGAAAAATGAGACTAAAGTGGAATAAATCTGTAGTCATCAGCTCAGTACTTTTTTGGGTATAATTTTTGTTTTTCAACTATTTGTAGCTTTTTTCATCCTAATTAATTATTTAATGGGATAAGTTTTGTATTTCCGAACTCGAGTGGACAATTTGATGCAATCATGTCTGAATGGAAGATGGTGGTGATATACCCTTTGTAATGTTATTTAGGGGGCGCGATGAGTTTTTTTTTAGATTTCGGGGGAAGTGACATTGAGAATTTTAATCTATCCAAATTTTGCATGAGGATTGTAAATTTGTTTTTTGATTTTTTTTTTTTTTTTTTGTATTTTGATTTGTAAGGGGAGTGTTTGGTAGGAGGATTATTTTTAGATGCTTGGAAAAGTGAGGGTGAATTTTTTGGAATTTCATATTTGGTAGCATATTAGAGAATATTTTTTCGAAAATTAATTTTTCGATATTTCGTTCGTGTTTTCTAAAAGAAAATACTGTGGTATTTCAGAAATTTTAGATGATGGAAAAATATGGATTAAGTTTTTAGACAAAAATAATTAAATATAGTATAAGGAAAATTAAACCAATATTTTTGTGATATTTTGGTTTACCAAATAATTTTTTGGTAATATTATTGAAAAATTCATTTTACCATCATATTTTTGGGAATCATGATTTCTTTTTATTTATCTTTTACCAAATGCTCCTTAAGGTGAAATGCAAGAATATCGATTTTTGGTCTTCACATTGCTAATGTGGTGATGGTAGTGCCACTAGTGTCGGGTCTTTAACTAATATTTTCTTATCGCGTCACTAGCGTTGTCAGTGTAGTTTTTTAAATTATTCTATATTTCTAGTAATATTTGACAATTAACTAAATACGAAATCAGAAAACTTGAGGATATTTATGATAATATTTTGATCTACTAAATTGCTTTGTGATCAAATTTTTGAAAAATTCACTTCCCGGATATTCCTTGTAATCGTGATTTTCACTGTTCTGTCTGAGGCAAGAGATGTCCAACTGTAATTGGGTGATTGATCTTGGATTTGGTGCTTCTCCTTAGAGATCTATGAATTAGGTATCTTGGAGACAACAAATCACTACACACTATCTGATGGCCTTGGCCTGAGGGGGTGTATGTGATATCGTGATTGCGTAAGAAATAGGGTAAAAGAGATCTGTCATACTGGTCTTTAACTCTTATTTATAGAGCTTACCTCTGGGCTTGTGCTGGTTGGACTTCTCGTAGACATGGGCATTTCCTAGGTCCATAACAGACAAAATTTTCTCCGGCGCTAAACATCAATTTTTTTATAATATTCTCGAAAAATTCACTACTCAAGCACACAAAAATATGTACACACTGCCTTGCGCGGCCTCTCCATTATGCACGCACTCCTGTTTGCACCCGAATATCGAAAGCGAGAAACCGTTGCTCTGCAAGAGGAAACAGAATATTAGAATTAGAGAAACCGATTCCCACTTTTCACTGAATCATGTCTGTTAGTTTGGCCGCATATCATTCCATCTATGTAGCACCATAAGCCCAGTGGTATTCTATTTAGCCTCCAATAATGAGATATAAATTTCATTTGTTGAACACCTTTCACAATTTTTTGAAGATTCGGAACAAAGTGGATTATCTTTTCCTGCGTAGAACCATGGCTTAGCTTTGGGAGTACTTTTTCGCCCTTCAACATTATAACCACATATGACATGTTAGGCCTATTTTCTGGTCTCTGTTGTACAAATAATAAACCCACCAGAATATATCGCAATATTTACGATGGTAAATGGGATAACTGAATCAGCTAATAACTGATCTATTAGCTCTAGGGGTCTTTCTTCAATCCATAGTCTCCATGCCTGAATCATAAAAGCCATAAACAAGTTTGTGTTCAATTCTTATTCTAGTTTTACCTCTTTGTTTCACACATTTGCAAACAAGCATATCCTAAAGGAATATGGTGGAAAAATAAGTTTTCTCAAAAATATTAACAAAAAATTATTTGGTAGGACAAAATATTTATGAGAAAGTTGGATTAATTTTTCTGATATATGTTTGGTTGATTGTAAATTATTGATGAAAATATGAGATAATTTTATAAAAATAACCTTCCCACCAATCAACCCTCAACTTCTCAATCGATCGATCAGAGAAAAAAAAACTTGAAATTGATATCAACGGTTCGTGAGCTGGTGAAAGTATGCAATAGAATCCATGGGCACTTGAAAGTTGATTTAGACTTTGAGCTCTATTTGAGCATCAAGAAGTCATCTAAATCTAAGATCTAAAATATTTATTATACCAATATCAGCCAACGATGTTGGGGGCTTTGTGCGCGTTCGTGATGATATAATAGGACACCGAGGGGACACACTTAAAAAAGATCAACGAGAGTATAATAACATGTTAACGCCTCTTTGTAAACAAGCATATCCTAACTAACTGGACATTTGGGTTTGGTTGAAGAAATTTTTTTTTGAATACTAGGAAAATGTAATTGATATGAAAATGGTTGGAAATTGAGTTTGGTAGGAAAAGGTAAAAAAAGTTGTTTGGTTGGAAAAAATTTGATCGGAAAAATTTGGTAAATATTATAAAGTCTATGTTTGGTTTGAGTTAAAATATTGATGGGAAAATGAGTTATAACTACCAAAATACCCCTTATTCTTTGGTAGTTAAAGTCTATGTGAAGGATGGAGGCAGCTTTATAAGAGGGTAATTTTGGTAGTTATGGTGTCAAATTTTTTTCATTTACCTAGCTTTTGTGAAATACCACCTTGGAAGTGGAATTTGAGTACCATGCATTTTATCAGATTTTGCAAACAATTATCAATGGCTACTGGGTAGGCAAATCACTTAGCTATGAAATTTTTTAATACCATGTACCAAACATGGACAATCCCAAATGCCAATCTCATATGCCTAGGTAAATTTCAAGAAAGCTGCAACTAAACACAACCTAAGTGTTTTATTAAGATACACAAAAAAGTTATTTGATGAGATGCAACCAAAGACAATACATGAGGATATAGTTTTGAAAGGATATATTTTAAGCTTACATGACTAAGAAGATTAAGATGATGGTGTGGGTCACAAAATCCCCCTAATCTTCCTCGCGCTATTTATCTCAAGCAGTGGCGGACCCAAAAAAACTTATTTATGTGTGCATATTTAGTCTGAATATGTAGCAGAGGGGGTTTGGGGGCGGTGCTTCTGAAAATATTTTTTTAAACAAAGTTTTAAGTGCATTGAAAAATAAAAAAATAAACAAAAAGGGATTTATATCCCTCATATTAGATGAACCAAATTTTTTCTCATGTTAAGACAAAACCAATTCATTGAATAATGTGCTATATCACTTTCTTGAATATTATATACTTGTCTCTTTTTTTTTTACATGACAAAAAATTTCGTTCATGTAATATGAGGGATAAAATCCTCAATTAACAAAAGAAAAAAAAAACTTCGACTTTACATAAAAAGAATAGTAATCAACTTAATTATATAAAACCACTAAAACATAAACAGTACATAACAGTGTTATTAAAACCGGCTCGGTCATTGACCCGGTCGAGGTACTGGGTCGTTGGGTCACTGGTTCAATCACTGGGTCACTGGTTCAATCACATGACCCAGTAATTATATGTAATTTTATAATTTATATTAAAAAAATTATAAACATACTTAAATATCTAAAAAAAGATAAAAATTTCAGATATTTTAATATAAAAAATAATAAATCACATATTATTATCTAATAAAAGATCAAATAAAAATATAATAATCATGATATGAGGCTTTCGGTTCAAAAAACGATATCTTTAACTATAAATCAAATCAAAATTTTCTGCATAGTGCATAATTGAGATAATATTAATTTTGTAAGTACATAACTTATAGTGTAAGTCAATAAGTAAAAAATTATTTAAATATGTTCATTATAATTTTTTTTAAAAAATTAAATATTTTTTTAAGCGGGGTGGGTCACCAATTTTTATGAAAATCGACAGAGTTAGAGCGAATCACATCAATTTTAATGTATCACCAATCCATTACTTTAACGAGTTCCAATGTATGGTCAATGCATTACTTTAACGAGATTGATCATACAACTGATTTATCGATTCCGGGTCGGTGCGGATTCTTAACATTGGTTGAGATGAATCACAATTCTACCCTATTTTGCTTTGTCATTTCTCTTTTTCCTTTTTTGGTCTTCTCTCTTCTTTTTCTTTTGACGTGTAAAGTAACCAACTGGGAGTCGGAAAAGATGTCCTCTCTGCTCCCAGTTTCTTTGTTTACTGTTAAAATTGTTAAGACTAATCCCGACTTAATAATTTTCAGAATATCATTTATAAATATTCTTTTGTACTGTAGACCATTCCGGCACTAGGGGGGCTAGTAGCGACCGCGACAGACTAACTCAGAAAGAGAATATAACATCTTCTAAAAATACCAAAATGGTCATTTATATTGAAGTTAGAAATGTTTCGGACAGAACCCACTTATGATAAATAAAAAATGCAAAACATTTTATAATGTTGCATAAGAATTCAAGTATCATATTGTAACTCTTCGATTTGTGTGCAAAACTTTTTTTTTCTTTTTTCTTTTTAAATAAATGTGGGACCCACCACTAGTTAAGTCACAACATGAAAATTGAATTCTCATGCGACATGAGAAAATCAAACCCCATAAAAAATAAAAGGAAAATATTAGTCTGATGTCACATAAGACTACTATCTCATGTTACACATCCATAAAAGTTTGTGCCTATTTTTTCTTTTTCTTTTTTTTTAAATTGTGGACCCCACAACTTTATTTCTCCCACATGATACGTGGATCTATCTTATGCAACAATAGATTAATAACTCTCAAAATAAAAAACATCCTTTTAATTTTTTATATGCGCACACAATACCCTATTACCCTTTAATCACATAGAATACGATTCTGCAATATCTAGTGGATGATTGTTAAAAGATCTTAAGAACAGAGAATTGATGCTTTGCTTTTCATGAGCAACAACTTTACTGTTCTGAACTATCCCAACATACCAAAGCACGGTAGGAAGGCTTCCACGTAAAACATCTTTTTTTTTTTTATTTATTTGATGAAACACGAAAAACAGCTTTAGTTTCATTCCAAAGTGTCCTAGCGGCGGAAAAATTTAAAATGCTACAGGATCATGATGGTCCTTCCATTTACCAAGGGACACATGTATTTTTTATTTTTTTTCATTTTTCTTTTCTCTTCTCTCTCTTTAATTTCTCTTTCACTCTCTCTCCTCTACCCCACACAATTCTTCATGCACCGAGTCCGCCAAATTTCCTCTCCCTAGTGGCTTGTGAAAAGCTAAAATAAAACCTATTTTAATGGTTACAAAGAGATTGCATCTTTGTCTTCAAAAAGCCAAGTTCAACATAGGAGTGCACTTAACAACCAGTGGCAAGAATATTACATCATACGCCATCAACTGTTAACCAATCACATAAATTTATCAATCAAATTAAAAGAGTGCATGTATATATAACAATCCATTTAATATTAAAGGTGCTGCTTAAGATTATTCTAGTTATATTAAAAATATAGAAATTATAATCTAAAGAATAATGTATACATAATAATCACGGAATAAAACATTTATGATCATAGATAGAGTTTATCTAAAGAAATTTCCCCACTAAACAAATTATAATCAAGGATCTCCACCTTTGGAATTAATACAATCACCTTAGAAATTGGTCTAGGGTGTCGTAAATTGGTCTAGGCTGTCTTCCTGAGATATGATGAAGTATCATGTTAAAAAGTAATTATTTGGTGTGATTACGAAGATATTTGGTCTTATAATGAAGAATGGATATTAGATCCACCCAATGATTTAGTGGAAACCAGAAGTTTTAAGTCTCTTGATTATTGTTTGTTAAAATAGTTTTTTAACTTTCGGAACAAAAATATTAAAAAAAAAATGCCTATTTTATAAAAATTGTTTTGAAAATTATAACTGATTTTTTATTTTTAGAATCAAAGTTAGAGAACATATTTGAGTTATTTTTATTTTCTATTTTGATTTTTAACTTTCAAAATTAAAAATATATAAAAAACACTATTTTCATACTATTTTACAAAACAATTTTAAGAAAAAAAAAATTAAACGAATATTTTGTCGAATATTAAAAAAAAAAAAATTATTCTTGGCATCCACTTCGAATGTCTTTTTGCTCGTTGAATAGAAATACTAGGATTGCATGCCATTATGATATACTGTCAAGTGTTATATATATCGTCGTACATCAATAGATAAGTGCATGAGCTGTGTGGCACCCAAATAAGAACGCCAAATACATACTAGTTATATGAGACGAAGCAACAGAGCGAGAGCGAACAAACATAGACATGAGAAGCGGTGTGTGTTTTATGCTGTTGTGTGTTTCCTTCATTTGGTTCGGCGTAACGGTGTGCTCTTCATTAAGTGATATGGATGCGCTGCTGAAGCTGAAGGAATCCATGAAGGGAAAGAGAGCCCAAAACGACGCGCTTCAAGACTGGAAGTTTTCTACGTCAGTTTCGGCGCACTGTTCATTTTCAGGGATAACATGCGACCAAAACCTGCGTGTGATTGCTCTCAATGTGTCCTTTGTTCCACTCTTCGGGTATGTTCCTCCTGAGATCGGATTCTTGGACAAGCTCGAGAATCTCACCATCGCTCAGGACAAACTCACCGGTCAGCTTCCGAAGGAGCTCGCCAACCTCACTTCCCTCAAGTTCCTCAACATTTCCCACAACGGCTTCTCCGGTCAATTCCCTGGCGAAATCACTCTCTCCATGACCAAACTGGAGTCCCTCGACGCCTACGACAACAACTTCGCGGGTCCACTTCCCGAGGAATTCGTCAAACTAGAGAAACTGAAGTACCTCAAGCTCCCCGGCAACTATTTTTCAGGCAGTATACCGGAGAGTTATTCCGAGTTTCAGAGCTTGGAGTATTTGAGCTTAAGCACCAACAGTCTAACTGGCAAGATTCCGAAGAGCTTTAGTCGGCTGAAGACGCTGAAGGAACTGTATCTCGGTTACAACAATGCTTACGAAGGTGGAATCCCAGAAGAGCTTGGTTCCATGAAATCTCTTGAGATTCTCGACTTGTCTAGTTGTAACCTGAGCGGCGAGATTCCACCGAGCCTGAGCAACTTGACAAACCTGAACACCTTGTTCTTGCAAGTAAACAATCTCACCGGAACCATTGCGCCGGAGCTCTCTTCCATGATCAGTCTCGTGTCTCTCGACCTCTCCATCAACGACCTCACCGGTGAGATTCCGGAGAGTCTCTCTCAACTCAGTAACCTTGTTCTCATGAACTTGTTCCAGAATAAGCTACGCGGCCCCCTCCCCAACTTCATCGCCGAACTTCCCAATCTGACAACGCTTCAGGTTTGGGATAACAACTTCTCCTTCTTTTTGCCAAAGAAACTTGGCCAAAATGGGAAGCTCATGTTTTTGGACGTCACAAGGAACCACCTCATCGGATTGATCCCTCGTGATTTGTGCAAAGGAGGGAGGTTGCAAACGTTTATGCTCACCGATAACTTCTTCTACGGTCCAATCCCCAAGGAAATCGGCGATTGCAAGTCTCTCGTCAAGATTCGACTCGGTGATAACTTCTTGGACGGGCAGCTTCCTCCGGGAATCTTCAAACTACCTTCCGTTACAATAATTGAGCTCGGCAATAACCGTTTCAACGGCCAACTACCTTCCGAGATTTCAGGCGATAATCTCGGGATCCTCACTATTTCCAACAATTTACTCACGGGGAGTATTCCCCCTGCGTTGAAAAACCTAAGAAAATTACAGACTCTGTCCCTCGACGCGAACCAGTTCGTTGGCGAAATCCCAGGGGAGATTTTTGAATTACCAACGGTGACGAAGATCAGTATAAGCGGCAACAATCTCACAGGTGAAATTCCAACGGCGATGATTCACTGCGTTTCACTGACGGCCGTTGATCTGAGCCGGAACATGCTGTCTGGCGAGGTTCCGAAAGGGATAAAGAACCTCATGGACTTGAGCATCTTGAATCTATCAAGGAACCACATATCAGGTCAAATCCCTGACGAGATTCAATTCATGACGAGCCTCGTCACGCTGGATCTATCCAACAATAATTTCACTGGAAGGGTCCCCACCGGAGGGCAGTTCCTAGTCTTCAACGACAAGTCGTTTGCGGGGAACCCAAACCTCTGTTCCCCCCATCAGGCCTCATGCACATACGACGTCGGGTTGAGGAAACGACATACCAGATCAATCACGAGGGTGATCGTCATTGTGATTGCACTCGCCACCGCCACGCTCCTAGTGTTGGTTACGGTGTACATGACGAGGAAGATAAAGCGCCACAGAGCAATGGAGTGGAAGCTCACAACCTTCCAGAGACTCAACTTCAAAGCAGAAGACGTGGAGAATTGCCTGAAAGAGGAGAATATAATAGGTAATGGAGGAGCGGGGATCGTGTACAGAGGGTCCATGCCAAGCGGAACGGACATAGCAATAAAACGTTTGGTTGGAACAGGAATTGGACGAAACGGACGTTACGGATTCAAGGCGGAGATAGAGACACTAGGGAGGATAAGGCACAGGAATATCATAAGGCTTCTGGGGTACGTTTCGAAAAAGGACTCAAACTTGTTGCTGTATGAATACATGCCAAATGGGAGCTTGGGAGAGTGGCTGCATGGTCCAAAGGTTGGGCATTTGAGGTGGGAGATGAGGTACAAGATTGCAGTGGAAGCAGCTAAGGGACTCTGCTATTTGCACCATGATTGTTCTCCTCTTATTATTCACAGGGACGTCAAATCCAATAATATATTACTCGATGGAGACTTTGAGGCCCATATCGCTGATTTTGGACTTGCCAAGTTCTTGCACCACCCTGGAGCCTCTCAGTCCGTGTCCGTTATCGCTGGCTCCTATGGTTATATTGCTCCAGGTATAATTAACAAGATATTAAGATTTTAATTTGGATATGGCAAGGTTATGTCTTAGAAATTGGATTTGTTTCTAATTGATGAACTTGTTGAATGGTTGAGCAGAGTATGCTTACACGCTGAAAGTGGATGAGAAAAGCGACGTGTATAGCTTTGGCGTGGTGCTGTTAGAGCTGATAGTGGGAAGAAAGCCGGTGGGTGACTTCGGAGATGGCGTGGATATCGTTGGATGGGTGAATAATACCAAATTAGAACTGTCCCAGCCGTCCGATGAAGCAATAGTATTGGCAGTGGTGGACCCCAGGCTAACTGAATACCCGTTGACAAATGTCATCCAAATGTTCAACGTAGCTATGATGTGTGTTAAAGAAATGGGGCCCGCTAGGCCTACCATGAGGGATGTCGTCCATATGCTCACTAACCCTCCTCTGTCTACTGTTGAACCTAATTAATCTCTAGGTAGCCTAAGCTCTTTGCTGATTTAAGGTTCACTCCTTTGAAAATAAATTATTAAAACAGAAGTAAAACTGTGCAAATGACTAGTTTGTGAGAAGTTCCGAAACAAGAAGTCAAATGTGTTGTAACATCAAATGTAAAATAGGTTTGGATTTTGTAACAGAAAGGCTTTTACCCGATTCATGCTGATGTGTCAACTCATGTGGTCCTGTAATTCGCTCAAGAAGAAAGAGTAGCATTTTAGTGGACAAAAAATATTAGTATAATTAAATTATATGAAAGGTGGATCTTGTCTTGAGTTTACAACAATTAATTTTCTCTTTAATTTTTATTGTCCTTGGTTTGCTTGTTCAATGTTCCATATTTAGACTATTTCTGTTCAAGATCCAATCCCATAACAGACTGAAAACAATGCGCGGATGAAGGCAACTTATCAGCATTTTATTTATTTATTTTCTTCTCATTTTTAAAATTCCACCATTGTTATTTATTATAACTCATATACAAAACTAAAAATTAGTTACATAAAAAATCTTGCAATTATCTTATAAGGAATCAGAATAGTTACACTTCCATTAATTCCAGCAGCTGGGTTTGGAGAAGACAATTGATTATAGGTGGCAAAGATACCACTTTTTCTTTTCTGTATCTGTTTTTTTATTTTATTTTATTTGAGAAATTATCAATAAAATTAATACTGATGTTGTTTTCACATCGTTCTAGGTTCTTTCAGAAAACAAAAGAAAAGGAAAGATGAAGGACTCAGATGTGTCAAAGCAGATCCAACAGATGATTAGGTTCATCCGCCAAGAAGCTGATGAGAAAGCTAATGAAATATCTGTTGCTGCAGAGGAGGTTTGTTTAATTAATAATATAAATTTATGAACGTTTTCTATCAATGATATAAAACTCAAAATGTTATCAACAACAATGCTAGATTTTGCGGTATATTTTATGAGAACATTTTCTCATGTTGTATAAGAATTCAATTTTTTTTTCTTTTTTTTTTTAATAAATATGGTGTCCACCACTAGTTGAGTCACAATATAGAATTGAATTCTCATGCAACATGAGAAAATCAAATCCCATATTTTATTAATGTCAATGTTTGGTTGATTATTACTCTGATTCCTTACAGGAATTCAATATTGAGAAACTGCATTTACTCGAAGCTGAAAAGAGAAAGATCAGACAAGAGTATGAGCGAAAAGCCAAACAAATTGATGTTCGCAGAAAGATGTGAGTTTGTTTGTTTCATTTTCATATATACGACCTGATCAAGATTAAACAATATAAAGATGGGAAATAACATGACAAAATTTTCTCATGTTATACACAAATTAGATGAGTGGGTTCATTTTTGTGTAGATCTCACTCATGTATTGTGTTAGTAGACAATTTTCTCATGTAAAATGAGAAAAGTAATCCCTTATAAAGATTAACCTTGCTTTTAGAACCTTTGAAATTATAAATTTTATTTCAATCATGAATTATAAAATCTTATACGAAACTTGTTTTATTGCATGAGCAGTGAATACTCAATGCAGCTGAATGCATCCCGTATAAAAGTACTTCAAGCACAAGATGAGGCTGTGAATTCTATGAAGGATGCTGCTAAAAAGGCGCTTTTACGTGTCTCGAATGATAAGAAAGCATATAAGAAACTCATGAAAGACATGATTGTTCAGGTAGTTAAAGCAGAGTAATAATATTTTGCACAATAACACAAAATGTTAATTTTAATTTCACTCTTTGTAGTTTCTTCATTGAAGCTCGTGATTAAGATTATTGGTTGACATGCAATTATATATGGGGTTTGTTTTTCTCATGGTGCATGAGAAAATAAACTTTTTTTACGCACACCATAAAAAGGTGTGCCACTCATTTTTTTTGTTTTTTGTTTTTTTTAAATAAGTGGGTCCTACACTTGATGTATCTATGACATGAGATTAGAATTCTCCTATAACATAAGATTTATTTTTCCCATTATATATATATATATATAAAATAAAATGTTAATTAAGCTAGATCAAGTGACAAGCACAATGTTAAATTGTTAATTTGTTGCCCATGTTGTAGGGTTTACTACGCCTGAGAGAACCATCAGTAATAATACGATGCAGAGAGGGTGACCGTAAGCTAGTTGAGTCATTGCTAGAGGAAGCCAAAAAAGAATACTCGGAGAAAGCCAGCTTGCAACCCCCTAAGATTACCCTTGATGTGTTTACCTCGTGTTTACCTCCCACCATCTCCAAAAAACGCTGCCGTGGATTCCCATGAACCTTTTTGGTATCTCCTTTTGATTCTGTTAATGATTAACATGAATTACTTTTTAATTAGTTGCTAATTTCTATTACATTTTTTGTTGTTGTTAATATTGCCTTTAAACTTGTGGTAGTGTATTTTCTTACACTATCTTCATTGAGAAATATATGATAGTTTATTGGGTCATTTTATCTCATTAACTTAATTCACTTTTTCATGTTTTAAAACAAAAGATTATTCAAATCCTTGCTTATCGGAGTCTTTTTTTTTTTTCTAAAACATTTTAAAATAAACAAGACTACATAGTATGGGTTAACTGTATGTCATTTTAAAGGACATATGTTGTGTCCTTTTAGTTTTTAACATTATATTTTATTAGTAAGATATATTTATAATATGAAAAGTTACTTTTTTTCTCTCTTCACGTCAGCTGAAATGATTGAAAAGAGAATAAAAAAATAATTTTTTATATTATAAATATGTCTTACCAGTAGTATTATAGTAGGGGCAGTGATTATTCTTATTGACTAGTGTAAGATATTATGAAGTCTGTTTTTGGGCACGATAATTACACTAGTGTAAGAGTTATAAAAAGTGTGCTACGTTCAATTTTTTGTTTTTTATTTTGTTCCAATGGTTCACATTATTAAAAATTAGAGCCCTTAGATATAAGTGGAATTTTTCAATTATATATATATGAAAAATAAATCGTAACTTATAGTAATATCTAATTCAATTTAAGTAAATGACTTGCCTTGTTTCTCTGATTGATTGTTTCAATGAAGCTCCGGAGGAATAGTATTGGCCTCGGAGGATGGGAAGATAGTGTTGGAAAACACCCTTGATGCGCGACTGGATGTCATTTTTCGACAGAAACTGCCTCAGGCATGTTCATCATCGTACACTCCTTCCATTCATTTCAATTAGAATTGCAACATTTGAGTTTCCAAATAAAAAAATAAAAAAATTGCAACATTTGCCTTATTAGTGCAAAAAGGTTAGTTACTGCTATTAAATCTTGACTAAATTTATTAGTGTCCTTGCAGATACGGAAGCGCCTGTTAGGTTGAACAACAAACTTCAATCTGAATTCTATCTTTATATCAACAAATGGAAGAGCAAGAACATTGTCACCTCTCTATGAACCTTATCAAAACAAATGACACCTTTTTTATTTTATTTTATTCTATTCTGCTTTGAAGTCAAGTGTTTTATGTCTTCCTTTTTGGTTTTTTTTTTTGAAATAAGTTAGAGATGAGAAGAGAAGAATATTCAATCAACGCTTCTGTTATATTATATCGCTGGAAGAGAATAATAAGTTGGACTATTTGAATTTTGGCATAAATTTGAATCTTAACATACTTTTTTAATTTTAATTGGGTTCATCTTAAAAATAGGTAATGTTCATAGAGTGGGCTTTGCAACCTTAAAGTTTACAAAACCCTGATATTATGATCAGGAACAGTGACGGACATTGGAGAAAAGATTAAACATAAGCTCCGACAAAAAATATATGCAATGGCATAATAGTTTACTGAGAATACGTTGACTTGCCGAATGGGGACAATAATTTGAATGGAGGTGTTGTGGACCGGACCAAGGCCCCAATTCATACACGGCCCAACCCAAGTGAATCTAAAGACAGACACTATATAAGGAAGGTAAGACACACTAAAAACCCTACTCATTTCAACGACACATGCACACACCCCAAAGACAAAAATCACCGTACTGTGTCAGTGATCCGTGGTCCCACTAGATACCTAATTCATAGGTATCCAGAGAGAGACACCTGAATCCTAAATCAATCATCCAATCCTAAATCAATCATCCAGTCCAGATTGGACACATCTGTCACAGACAGAACACAGAAAAAAAAGAGGACTAAAGTGGTATAAATCTGTAAGCCCGTGTTTTGATGATTGCATCAGCCATCAATTGTTTCAACTAATTGATAAACTTTGTGCTCGGAACATTATCAGCGTTCACATTGAGAACCCGTGTTTGATGTCAGCTGTTAAAATTTTAACCAAAAATTGTACACACACTGCATTGCACAGCCTCCATTATGCACACGAAGATAAAAAGCGAAAAACCTTTGCTCTGCAAGAGGAAACAAAATATTAGAATTAGAGAAACTGATTCCCACTTATCACTGAATTACATGTCTGTCATTTGAAAACTTGGTACCTTGTTAGTTTGGCCACATATCATTTCATCTATGTAGCTCCATAAGCACAGTGGTACTCTATCTTGCCTCTATTAATGAGATGGAAATTTCATTTGTTGAACACCTTTCACAATTTTTTGAAGATTCGGAAAAAAATGGATTATCATTTCCTGTATAGAACCCGGGCTGGCTTGGCTTTGGGAGTATTTTTTCTCCCTTTAACATTATAACCACAGATGACATGTTAGGCCTATTTTCTGGTCTCTGTTGTACGCATAATAGACCCACATGAATATGTCGCAATATTTCAGATGGGATAACTGAATCACCTAATAACTCATCTATCAGCTCTAGGGGTCTTTCTTCAATCCATAGTCTCCATGCCTGAAACATAAAAGCCATAAATAAACAAGTTTGTGTTCAATTCTTATTCTAGTTTTACCTCCTTGTTTTACACATTTCCAAACATGCATATCCTAAGTGTTTTATTGAGACACACAGCAAAGTTATTTGATGGGATGCAACCAAAGACAATACATGTGGACATAGTTTTGAAAGGATATATTTTAAGCTTACATGACTAAGAAGATTAAGATGATGGTGCGGGTCACAAAATCCCCTAATCTTCCTCCCGCTAATTATCTCAAGTACAATTACACCAAAGCTAAAAACATCAGATTTGGTTGAAAATGATCCATGCACAGCATACTCTGGAGGCATATAACCACTGCACAACAACATTGAAGTTGAAAAAGAGACGTTTGAAAGAGTTGCAACATAGTGAAACCTAACCTAAGTCATGAGAAGTACTTACTATGTGCCCATCACTCTTTTTGTTTTGGCTTCAACTTCATCTCCTCTAAATATTCTAGCCAAACCAAAATCTGATATCTTTGGGTTCATTTCATCATCAAGAAGAATGTTACTAGTCTTTAGATCTCTGTGGATTATTCTTAGTCTTGAGTCTTGGTGAAGATAAAGAAGCCCTCGAGCAATCCCATCAATAATTTGGAACCGCTTATTCCAATCTAATAGTTTACTTTGCACTGAATCTAACAAATTTTACATTTTTAGTTAGCATGGCAACTACATGATTGCAGAAGTGCAAATAAAGATGAATAAATTTAAGTGGGGCGAAAAGTCAAACCAAAAATAAAGTAATCCAAGCTTCTATTAGGCATGAATTCATAGATCAACAACTTTTCATCTTGAAAAATGGAACAACCAAGAAGCTTTACAAGATTGCGGTGCTGAAGTCTTGCCATCAACATGACTTCATTTTTGAACTCATCTGTTCCTTGTCCAGAAGTATTTGAAAGCCTCTTGACGGCAATCTCTTGTCCGCCTGCTAAAAAGCCCTAGTAATAATTTTGGAAATTTTGAAAATTTAGGTAAAAATTCCTTTGTATTGAAGGATTTTTTGAATAAATTTAAGGTTCACTACCTTGTATACTGGTCCAAAGCCACCTTCTCCTAATTTGTTACTTTGTGAGAAGTGATTTGTGGCATTAGAGATGAATGAAAAATCAAATATTGTTGCCAAATTGATGTCTTCCTCCTCTCTCTTGTCCTTGCAATGATTTATAATTCCTGAAATGGTAAGATATATGGATATAGTATATTTAACAGTTTATTAGTAGTTATAATGTAAATAAAGAAAAAGAAAATAGAACGAAAGGAAATCAGGCTTCAGAATTGAAGAATACTTCTAGTCATTTCAATAACTATAAAGAGTGCAACATAAAGAGTGAAAGTTTACTTATGACAAAGTCACCTGTCTTCTCATTCTTCTTCCTCCGTATACAAGAGGATTTGACTAATCCAAGGATTGTTATGCATATGATGAATGTAATGATTCCTACTAGAGTCCCTGCAAGCTTCTTGCTATTAAAGTTCCTCTTATTCCTTCTATGATCTGTAAATTAAGAGAATTGGTACTCAATAAACAAGCATTCAGTTTGGAAGCTGACTGTAACTAAATGTTCCACTAAATAGTAAAGATATCTTAAAAACACAATTTATTTCTGTCAAAATTATGACAAGACAGGAGGTGATTATATCTTGGAGCAGAGTGAAAATCCATTAAGCATGTCCCTTTAGTTTTTCTTGAGCATTATGTTAACCAAGACAACACCCTTGCTCTTTCATGTTCTACTTTATAATAGTAATGAGGATGATTTTAAAAGACTCTTCCATCATCAAATGTAGCTTTTGATTGTACAAGGTCAACTAAATTCCGAAGAGTATAGTTTTTGTTATGTTTGTGTAAAGAACCAATTCAACCCAAAAGCTTAAGCTATTGGGTGAGACTACATTAATAGTTTTTCTATATCTCAACACGCCCCCTCACATGAGAGCCCACTGGGCTTGAAGGGTGGATAATGCACAAACCCACCTACCTATGCGAAGAAAGAAATTCCACTAGAAAGAAAGTGGGGAGCGGTGAGGATCAAACCCGGTACACCGAGACTCTGATACCATGTAAAGAACCAAATCAACCCAGAAGCTTAAGCTATTGGGTGAGGCTACATTAATGGTTTTATAACAGTTTGAATGAAAAAGCAAAGCAATAGATGGAATGGTAAATGAAAATACCTAGCTCTGAAGCAACCACTCGTATGTAGATATCCTGTCCTTGGTCAGTGTGTTTTCTCAAGTCCAAAATGTCACCAAACCAAATCAAGCAACCACTCCTACCAACTGTAACATCTAAATATGCATATGCTGTGCAAGAACAGTTTTTCAAACATAATGTCTCACATTCATCAAAGCTCTTGCTCTTATCAAACAAGGAAGAAGACGTGTCTGGTAACTTCACTCCTGTGTGCTTCAGAAAGCCATCTCCATTCTGACAACTTAAATTTTTTATTCTAACACACCCACCAGTCCAATCTAATGAATTCCATTTTGTTTGAAATTTGGGAGTGAAACCTTCCAAACAGTCACATATTGGATAGTTAACAGTATCACACTTTGAATTATCACCACAAAAGGCATAATATTCACACTGGTCCATGGGATGAGTAGATATAATCTCCCAACCTCGAGTTCTATCTAACCACACCAAACGTTGTGTAATACCAGATGGGGTAAGCACTGCTCTAGTAACAATTGAACTGTTCAAGGTTTCATATTCTAAAGAGATTTCCTTGTCAGTAAATTGCAAAGAGAATTTCAACAATTCCTGCAATCTAAGCCAAGAAGAACCTGAAAACATATTGCCAGTCCACGGTCCTGCTCTGAATATTAAAGTTGCACCCTTTGTAACAACTAGTTGAGGAAAGCCACGAGTATCTATGTGATATGAAAAATCACCAACACCAGGGTCTTGTGTGTTTCTCCAAGATGTGAGAGATCTATATGAACCCGTAACTAAATTGCTCTTAATTTTCATTCCTGCAAGGTAAGTGTCACCAGGATAATCAAAACTTTCCCACAAAAGATTCTCCCCATTTTCTCCATCTTTCACAACAAGGTTTCCTGAGTCCAAAAGTTGCATGAAAGGTTTCTCAGCAATTCTTGATGCATTGAAGATCCAGATTATACCTCTTGAGCCATCAAGAATAAGGAGGCTTCCTTGATCAGTAAGTTTCAGAATTGGCTTTGAGTTTTCAACTGGGGTATCTCTGTTGGCTACCCACACAATTGTCCTTGGTGTTATGCTCTTGTACCATATACCAAAGTATTGGCCTTGTGAATTTCCAAAGCTGAAGAATCCAGCTTCGAAAATTCCCCCTGCTGAAACCAGTGTTTCATCATCTTGTAGAGAATGGTTCTTAGATAACGTGGGCATGAAGCAGAATAATACACAGCACATAACTAGCACCTTATTCCTCTCCATTGCATTTTTGACACTTTGGCCTGTTGATATATATAAGGGTTTAGTGTTTCTCACGGATTTCGCGGGGTTCATTTTTGCTGAATTGAGTGCAGATAAATTTTCAGTATCGAGTTCAAAATGACTTTTGTGAAGCAGACAAATAAGATGTTTTTGTAATTATAATTTATTCTAATATTATGATAATTTTTATCATTATAATTTTTTAACCCAAAACAACATTATTTTGGAAGTAAATATAACCTGATATATAATGGTTTTTATATTAGTCATTTTTACTGTACATTTTTATTTTCTACAATACGAGAAAAAATAAACCTGATATATAATGAAAAGTATTTGTAGTTTTAAATGACACAAATTTAGGTCCTTTTAGGAGAGAGATAAATATAAAGAGATGAAACTCATACTTTTATTCTTTTTTATCTTTCTTTTTTTTTCAATAAAACTCACACCTCTTTGTATCTATCTCTCTTAAAAGTATTAAGTTTGTGTCTTTTAAATGTAGATGCACTTTTCTCATATATAATTGATAGACATATGCTTTTTATATTATTTTGGTTTGTCTTATTTTTGAGCAAATGTCGCTCGTTTAGGTGAAAACCTTATGTAAAGTTTGACTATTTTTTTAATTTCCTCGAATTATCCCTCACTGCATAATTGAAGACTAATTCTTTTGAGACATAAAAATCATCCAAGTGAATTTTATCTATATCAACAAAATCTTTTCTATACGTACATAAAGTTATATTTGAATCCCTATCAATATATTTACATAAATTATATCATCTACCAATATATTTATAATTTAACTATTTAGCAATAGGGATTATATTTGGTCATTTTACATTACATAAATTATATCATGTTATATAAATAAAGTTGGTGGGATCTACTATTTAAATTAAAAATAAATTAAACAGTGGATCCCATTAACTTTGTCTCTATGATATAATGTAAATTGTATCATGTAACATGATGATTATATTTCCCTTCGTATTTAGACAAAAATAATAACTTGAAAAAAACATATCTTTCAATAAAAATAATATGGGTTTTATGAGTATAATGTTATAGGATATAAGAAAATTTCATACCCTCACAATAAAGAAGAGAGAAAAAGTGGAATGATTAAAGAGAAAAAAAAAAACATGTGGACCCCATCTCTTAATTGTGTGTGTAGGAAAATTTTATTGTGTTATATAACATGATACTAATAAAACCTTTATAATATTTCAACGAATAAGAGAGATCAGTCTAAGTCGTACCATGTGCTTTCTTTGACTGGTCTTAAAATGCATAACAACGAATGAGATTAGAAGCTTTGAAGTTTGACCCATCTCACTTCATCGTACCGTGCTTTCTCACGAGGGGGAAGGATTCATTTATAATTTACTCATTCCAGAGACTGAAGAAGAAGAAAAGAATATTTATTCATTTATAACTCGTATACTTTTTTTCATACATAAAGTGGGAACAGTGATCAATAATGAGTAAAGAATTCAATTATTGAACAAAAAGAGAAAAAATTTCACACACCCTATCCCTCTTGAGCGGCTACCAATAAAGCCTACCAAATTATTGATCACATCACATTATTGTCAATAAAAAATTCCATAAAGACAGCCTACCAATAAAGCCACACAGGAAACATATTTTTTTATTCTCATTTGATTTCTAATTGACATTTTATCTATGCGAAAGTAGAATTCTTTTTATGATACATCAAAATATCCGCAATAATTTTTTTTATTTTTATTTTTTAATGAGAGGTGGATCCATCACATCTTGTGTTTATAATAGAAGAAAGAATTCTCCTACAACATAAGAAAAGAGGAACCCTTTTATCTAATCTATTTGCCAATAAATAATTATAGAATGAAAACTCATATAATATAAAGTTTTCATTTTATCCTTTAACATAACACAACAAATTTTCCTACACACACAATATTTTGTGGGGTCCACACATTTTAAAATAAAAAAAGAAAAAAATATGACATGCAAAATGAATCTCTATAACATTACATAATCATTTTTCCTATAACATAATAAACATAAAACCCATAATATAATGAATGTGAACAGCACTCTTCTTCACTGTCATGTTTTATTTTAATTTTTATTTTTTTGCATTATATATTTAACTTTCACTTTTAGGATATTTTAATTTTTTAATTCCTTGCATTAAATTACAAAACTAACAACTCCATTGTTTTCTACCAAAAACACATCAGCACATGGTCATTGGGCTTAAGTGACCAAGTTTACCTTTTGGGTATATTTTTTATGCGTTTATCATTTAACAGGATCACAAAAAAAAAATTTTGCCACGCAAAATGAATCTCTATAACATAACCCAATCACTTTTCCTGCGACATAACTTTTATAAAACCATTTTTTTATATTTTAAAGATAAAATTCACAAAACCAACCCCAAATATCACATCTTGAAACTTAACACAAAGACTCTACCACCGAGAAGTTTTGAGGCAGCTTACTTGTTGTAGTGCAGCAACACAACGAAGAAAACCAATGAGTTGTTAAGGTGGCTTGTGCAGTGGTGGTTCTAGTGGCGCTAGGTTGGTTGGGGCTACAATGGAGAGTGGAGACGACTCGGCGGTGTGGTGGTTCGTGGGATTGCTGTGATGGTTTTGAAAGTTTGTGTTTTTGGGTATTCTGATGGCAATATTTCTCTCTACCCTTTCCATTCTGAGAATGTGTGTTTAATACGAAATTAAATGAATCCCATTGTTTTAATTTCAGCCTGTTGCTTTTTTATTTTTATTTTTTCAGACATGCAAGCCTGTTTTGTGGAGGTATTAGCATAGGTTTTGGGCCTCTGGCCTTATCTTATATCGCTTCAGGCCCAAAAGAAACTACATTCCCAAAGGTATAGTTGAGCCCACAGTTAACCCAAAAATCACAGAAAAGGCATAGCTATATATGAAAGCTTTGTGCTATTAGGCAGAGAGGACTATAATCAATGTAGTGGATATACTGATATGACTTGATATCAAATCACAACTAGTTCCTAATTTCGAAACAAAATTCAATAAATATCACCACTTTTAAGTTAGGGTTTTATAATTCTTGAAAGGAGAATTGAAATCTTATGTTATAGAAATAAAAAGCATTGGATAAGTGTTAGAAAAAATTATATGTAACTTTTAAGTGTAGAAATCAAAAAGTGTGTGGGAAAATTTGAAATTTCATGTTGAATGAAAATTATAAAACACTTTTAAGTTATACAAGATGCAGGTTAATCGGTTCAAGAAATTTGGATAAGGTCATGTAACTTTTAAGCAGTGTTATTAAACTTTTTAGATAAGCCTTTTGGGAGTACTTGATTGTTTTCATGATCTTAAGTCAAGTTATTTATTGATATATATAGATATATAAAAATATATTTAAATATGAACATATAAATTTAATTATATTTTCTATATCTAAAATGAATTAAACAAGGTTCATTAAACAAGCTAAAAAATATGAAGCATAAATAAATAAAAATTATACTATTTTTATGTCAATTTAAATATAATAATTTATACCTCTATGACATTGAAGAATTAAACAAGGTTATATATATATATATAAATATGAAGCATAAATAAATAAAAATGTATACTATTTTTATGTCAATTTAAATTTCAACTCAGAATTCCTGTAAACATACCTCTCAATGACATTGAACTATATTTTTCAAATTCAGTTACATTAAAAATGACATATGTCATAATCTCTTAAATTATTTCGCAAATTGGTTCAATATTGATATGAAATTGGATTCACGTAGAAAAGTATATTAGCAAATAAAATTACAAAAAAAAATTAAAATGGTTCTACATTTTTTTGACAAGATATATATTTTGGTAATATATATATATATATATATATATATATATATATGAGGCAGGATATTCTTACACCGGTGTAAGAGATCCCGGGTCGACCCGGCCGGGTCGGACCGGGTTTTACAACCCTGCTTGTAAGTGTACGTGTTCAATTTTTTCTTGTGTAGTAATCCATTTTGGTGATTCCGCTACGCAGAGGCTAGACGCGGCGAGTTTCTTTGGGTAAATACATTTTAGATAAGCCTTTTGAGAGAGTACTTGATTGTTTTCATGATCTTAAGCAAGTTATTTATTGATGCTTAATATAGGGGTGTTAGAATAACTTATTTTTGCTATCATTTTATGGAAAAATTATCATTAAAATAAAAAAATTATCAATTATTTTATGTGTAGCTACTTTAAGTATATATATATATATATATATATATATATATATATAAAACATTTTCTCGGTTGCATTCCTTCGATTTGCGTACAAAGCTTTTCTTTTCTTTTTCTTTTTTTAATAAATATGTGGTCCGGTGTCAAACTTTAAAATTTGACATCAAATCCCATATATATATTATGGGTTTTATAAGAATTTTGTCGTATATATATATATGTATATATATATATATTTTTGCGTGCCTTTATTTTTAATTTTTTTGTTTTTAAACATATTAATTGTGTGTGTAATCATTAATTGTATAATGACAAAATGAAAACCCATATATTATTTGTCATGTCATAAAACCTTACAAAGTTTCCGTTTTGTCCAGCTAATTACTTTATCAAGTATTTAAAATTACATATTTTAACAAATTCACTTTTAATAAAATATCAATAGATGACAAACACAATAGTTTTAGGTGGCAGTACAGAATATTAGGTGTTGTGGCATGACAAACAATAAATTATGGGTTTTATAATTCTCATTCAAAATAAGAATTATAATTTTTCTATACATCCTTCGATTTCCATGCTGATATGAGTCATACATATAATTTTTTCTAACACTTGTCATATATATAACATGAGATTTCAATTCTCTTTCAAAGCATTATAAAACCCATAAATTATATGGGTTATATTAATGATACGTGACATAACATATGTGTAATTTTCTACCCACACAATAAAGGAGAGAGAAAGTTAAATGATGAAAGAGAAAAAAAAACATGTGGACCATAACCATACACCTGTCGTTGTTGTAACATAACACCAATAAAATCCAAAATATATATATATATATATATATATATATATATATATATATATATATATATATATATATATATATATATAATAAAAGATATACTTAAAATCTATTTTCGTTTACAACATCTTACAATCATATATTAACCGTTGATTTTCGTCAATCTGATGATTATAATTTATTGAGAATTAATAATTAATCAATAAATATGACTCAATAAATTATAACCGTCAAATTGACGAAAATCAACTGTTAAGATGTGATTGTAAGAAGTTGTAAACTAAAATAGGTTGTAACCTTCCTCTATATATAGATTATTTTCAATTCTTTAAATAGTTTAAAAGTTTTAGTATTTTCAAAGTTATTTTAGATAACTTTTATCTAATGTTTTTTTTTTTAAATTTGACACTTTTTACTCTTTTGAATAAAAATTATTGAATCTTTATTATAATTTTAATTTATTCATCATAAAAATTATAATATGTCTTTATCAATATCTAATTTTTTAATTTTTTGAACACCAAAACGACGTTGTTTCGATGAACATTAGACAAAGTTATTTAAATTAACGTTACATACTGTTTTTCCCTCCTTTAAATAGTTTAAAAGTTTAAGTTAGTATTTTCAAACTTTTTAGAATTTAAGGATATGTTTGGATAAATTTTAAAAAAAGTTATAGTATGTATTTTTTTTTTTTCAGAATTAACCCTTTTTAATCTCTTTTATTTTATTATAAAAAATATTGAATCTAAAAATTATTATTTCTTTAAAATATCTAATCATCATAAAAACTTGTGAATATGTCTTTTTTTAATTAATATCACTTGTTTTATTTTCTAAAAAAAAAAATTAGACAATAAAACTGGTGTACTGAATACTACTTTATTTTTTTTGGTAGATATGAATACTACTTTTATATGAGATAAAACTTGAGAGTTAAATGTCATTAATAATCTCTAGATACGCATACTAACTAATTAACCCAGTTGAAACTACTCATCTCATAACATTAACTCAATTAAAATAAAACCTGAGTCAAATAATTGTCATTCTTGATCATCTTAATAACAGGCGTTCTCCTTAATAATTTTAAAAAATAAATCATAAAATTGTCTCCTTTAATATGTTGACATGGTGGAAACACCTTTAAAGTGTGGATCATGTTCATTCCGGTAGTTGACCACTAATATGAGTACTCTGTAATTAGACTAATTAACAAGCATACATGATTATTAATATAGTCAAAATTTAAAATCCATTTTCAAGTTGCTTAATTACCTGCTTCCTTGCGGGGTGATATAACAAATGTTGCGTCATCCTAAGCAAAAGTTTATGAAAAAGGTAGAACGTACGTGCTTCACGCTCAGGCCCCAATAAAAAAATGAAAAGTAAATATTTAACTTGATCCTCTAATATTAGCGTACCGTTATGTTAGATTTTTTTTTTTTTTTTTTTAAGTTTTTGTCAATTCATTGAAAATTACTTTGTCACCATATTAGTTCTTTGAATTTCCCCCCCATAAAATTAGTCCTTTAAAGATAAAAAATAGTTATAAAATTCATCATTTATGTCACTATTTTATTCTTTTCACCGAGAATAAATATATGCCAATCTTTGTGATACTGATTTAGTGATTAAACACACTGAAAACAGAAAGAGAAAATTTTCTCAGAGAACATGAGAAAATTTTCTATATAATTTCACATGGATGGCTGATATTCATTTGATGTAAACTGTCTTTCACCTTTTTATATACTCTCAATTTGAAACATTATTAAGCAGAAAAAGCAATTTGCTTAAAATATTTAAAAGACTAATTCTGTGATATGCCAATCTTTGAGAAATTAATTTAATAATAAAACTATTTAAAAAAACTAATATAGTGGTTATATATATATATATATATATATATTTATTACACTTGCCACATTCAAGAATTTTTCGTCTAAACACACTTGAAAACAGAAAGAGATGAATGTGAGAGAATGTAAGAATATTGACTATATAATTTCACATGGATGGCTGATATTCATTTGATGTAAACTCGTTTCACCTCTTGTATATACTCTCGTACTACTCTCATTTGAAACATTATTAAGCAGAAAAAGCACTTAAATTTCAATGGGATCTATCCGGTTTTTATAGGATATTTAATTAATTATATGTGAGGGAAAAATAAAATTATATATATACAGATATATGTGCAATTAACATTTGGAGCTATTAAAATATCATGTGATTTTTTTTTAGAAGTTTAAAATTTACGTAAGGGCCGGTTTGGCTCAGTGGTAAGCATGCTTATCGTGATGTCCAAGGTCCCGACTTCGACTCAGCCTCGTCGCAAAAGCGGGGTAAGGTTGTAACTATAACCTTACTCATTAAAATATCATGTGAATTTTTTTTTTAGAAGCTTAAAATTTACATAATTTGTGTGAATTATATCTATAACTAGCTAGATTCTCTCAATGTGTTGGTTGTCAACTTGCTATCAGCTTATAATTAAGTACCCATCTATGGAAACATAGAAGTTTGGCTTGGAGAATTAAAACTGTCTGCCATGTAAAAGACGAAAAATATAAAAGGGCCAATGATAGAACATTTATATGGGCACTTCACGGACACTAACTCGTTGTCACCACTCACCATCATTACAGGGGTTGACTAATGACAATATTTAACTGAGAAACATGTATCACACATCCATTTAGCAATGGCTCCCAATTCCCAAAACTATGAAAGAAATGTTGAACGAATAGCATTAATCTATTCTAGAAGCACTGCTCTATGAGAATCTTGACCTCTTACTACTTTTTTAAACTTTTAATTTAAAAAAAAACACAAAAACAAAAGAAATAAAAGAAAAATCGTGTCTTTACTTTCTTTTAGCAATCTTCGCACATGTGGGAAGATTCTTAAAAAATACACTAATTTTAATTGTAACTGTTGAAATATATAGTCTCACATTGGTTGTATGTGCAACTAATATGGAGTTTATAAGGTCTTGGGTACTCCCACCCTTTGAGCTAGCTTTTGGGTAATGTATCTCAAGGTTCTTTATATGGTATCAAAGTCTCGCCGTCCTCCACTTTCTCTTGTGGACTCTCTTAGCACAAGTAGGTTGGGCCTGTTGCATTATCCACTCTTCAAGCACAATGGGTTCTCGTGTGATGGGGCGTGTTGAGATATATAGTCCCACATTGGTTGTGTGTGGGGACGACGAGACTCTGATACCATGTAAAGAATTTTGGGATACACCACCCCAAAAGTTAGCTCAAAGGGTGGGAGTGTCCAAGGCCTTATAAACTCCACATTAGTTGCACATACAACCAATGTGAGACTATATATCTCAACACGCCCCCTCACACGAGAGCCCGTTGGGCTTGAAGAGTGGATAATGCAACATGCCCAACCTACCTGTGCTAAGAGAGTCCACAAGAGAAAGTGGGGGACGGCGAGGCTCTGATACCATGTAAAGAATCTTGGGATACTCCACCCCTTGAGCTAGCTTTTGGGGTGGTGTATCCCACATTGGTTGTATGTGCAACTAATGTGGAGTTTATAAGGCCTTAGGCACTCCCACCCTTTGAGCTAGCTTTTGGGGTGGTGTATTCCAAGGTTCTTTACCGTAACACATTCCCTTTATATTACATGGGGGAAGGTTATAGTTACAACTTTTTTTACAACCATATCTATCAACGGTTATTATTTATTGTGAATTAATAATTAATTAATGAGTTTAATTCGTTAAAATAATAACAATTGATTGACGGAAATCAACGGTCATAAGATATGGTTATATGAGGTTGTAAAAAAAATTGTAAGTATAACTCCCTAGTATTACATTACTGATTATCATGGCCACGGGGCGACACAGAGGAAGAGAATATAACATCTTCTAAGAATACCAAAATGGTAATTTACATTTAAGTTAGGAAATTTTCGGACAGAACCAATTACGAGCGCGCGTAATACGATTCTTATTACCCTTTAATCACATATAGAATATGATTCTGCAATATCTAGTGGATGATTGTTGAAAGAACTTAACAGCAGAGAATTGATGCTTTTGCCTTTTCATGAGCAACAACTTTTCGGTTCTGAACTATCCCAGTAACATACCAAAGCACGGTAGGAAAGCTTCCACGTAAAACAACTTTTTCTTTTTTATTTAATAATTTGATGAAACACGAAAAACAACTTTTGTTTCATTCCAAAGTGAGGAGGCTTGTGCAAAGCTAAAACCTCTTTTAATGGTTACAAAGAGATTGCATCTTTGTCTTCACAAAAGCCAAGTCCACGTAGGAGTGGACTTAACAAGAAGTGGCAAGGATATTACATTATGCGATTATGCGGCATCACCTGTTAACCAATAATTAGATGCGTTTATCCAAATTTTTATTTAATAGAGTGCATGTATATATAACAATCAGTCTACTCTAATTTTTAAACGAGCATTTTTTTTTTATACAATGGGAGTACTGATATTTGAAACTATAAATTCATGCAAATTATTACAATTCTACATCATTAGACCAATTTTCATGACTTAAAACGAGCATTTTTTAAGAAGTCATTGGTTTACTAACATTCCATTTAATATTAAAGGTTCCGTTTAACATTATTCTTGTTATATTAAAATTTTAGGAAGTATATCTAAAGAATAATGTATAATACATATCAATCATTGAATAAAATATTTATTATAGATAGGGTTCATCTAATAATCCCCCGCCCCCCTCCCAAAAAAAAAAAAAAAACTAATTAGAACGGAGGATCTCCACCATTGGAATTAATATGATCAACATTAGAAATTGGTCTAAGGTACAGTGTCCTGAGATGTGGGGAAGTAACATGTTAAAATTAAGTAATTATTTGACGTGATTTTGAAGATATTTTGTTTTATTCTGAAGAATGGATATTGGACCTAGAAGAAACCCAATGATTTAGTCGAAAATTGAAAACAGAATTTTTAATCGGTATGTTTCACAAACTTAGTGGGTTGAGTGGTTGAAAAACCTCAATATTTTCACACGTCATTTAAAAAGATAGACACAAAAAGTAAAAAATCATGGCAGAAAAAGTAGGTGATTTTTTTAATTTAAATTTTAAATAAAAAATATTATTTTATGTTTATCTCTTTTTTAAAATGACATAACTTTATATCAATTAAAATGATAAATATTTTTCCATATATATATATATATTGTCATCCACTTTTTTGTTCATTAATGCATAGGAATATTAGTATTGCATGCCACGATGATATACTGTCAAGTGATGTATATATATACATATATGAGTATAACGACGTATATAAATAGACTAGTGCATGTGGTGTTGTGTGGCACCGAAATAAGGACGCCAAGTGCATACATAGCCATAGTTATATGAGACGAAGCAACAGAGCGAGAGCGAACCAATATAGACATGAGAAGCGGTGTGTGTTATATGCTGTTGTGTGTTTCCTTGATTTGGTTCGGCGTAACGGTGTGCTCTTCATTAAGTGATATGGATGCTCTGCTGAAGCTGAAGGAATCCATGAAGGGAAAGAGAGCCAAAAACGATGCGCTTCAAGACTGGAAGTTTTCTACGTCAGTTTCGGCGCACTGTTCATTTTCAGGTATAACATGCGACCAGAACCTGCGCGTGATTGCTCTCAATGTGTCCTTTGTTCCACTCTTCGGGTATGTTCCTCCTGAGATCGGATTCTTGGACAAGCTGGAGAATCTCACCATCGCTCAGGACAAACTCACCGGCCAACTTCCGAAGGAGCTCGCCAACCTCACTTCCCTCAAGTCCCTCAACATTTCCCACAACGGCTTCTCCGGCCAATTCCCTGGCGAAATCACTCTCTCCATGACCAAACTGGAGTCCCTCGACGCCTACGACAACAACTTCACTGGACCGCTTCCCGAGGAAATTGTCAACCTAGAGAAACTCAAGTACCTCAAGCTCTCCGGTAACTATTTTTCCGGCAATATACCGGAGAGTTATTCCGAGTTTCAGAGCTTGGAGTATTTGAGTTTAAGCACCAACAGTCTAAGTGGCAAGATTCCAAAGAGCTTGAGTCGGCTGAAGACGCTGAAGGAACTGTATCTCGGTTACAACAATGCTTACGAAGGTGGAATCCCAGAAGAGCTTGGTTCCATGAAATCTCTTCAACTTCTTGACTTGTCTAGCTGCAACCTGAGCGGCGAGATTCCACCGAGCCTGAGCAACTTGACAAACCTGAACACCTTGTTCTTGCAAGTAAACAATCTCACCGGAACCATTCCGTCGGAGCTCTCTTCCATGATAAGCCTCATGTCGCTGGACCTCTCCATCAACGACCTCACCGGTGAGATTCCGGATAGTTTCTCTCAGCTCAGAAACCTCACTCTCATCAACTTCTTCCAGAATAAGCTTCGTGGCTCCCTCCCCAACTTCATCGCCGAGCTTCCCAATCTGGAAACGATTCAGGTTTGGGAGAACAATTTCTCCTTCGTTCTGCCACAGAAACTAGGCCAAAACGGAAAGCTCAAGTACTTCGACATCACCAGGAACCACCTCACAGGATTGATCCCTCGTGATTTGTGCAAAGGAGGGAGGTTGCAAACGTTTATGCTCACCGATAACTTCTTCTACGGTCCAATCCCCGAGGAATTCGGCAATTGCAAGTCTCTCGTCAAGATTCGACTCGCCGATAACTTTTTGGACGGGCCGCTTCCTGCGGGGATTTTCAAACTACCTTCCGTTACACTAATCGAGCTCGGCAATAACCGTTTCAACGGCCAACTACCTTCCGAGATTTCAGGCGATAATCTCGGGATCCTCACTCTTTCCAACAATTTACTCACGGGGAGTATTCCGCCTGCGTTGAAAAATCTCAGAAAATTACAGACTCTGTCCCTCGACGCGAACCAGTTCGTTGGCGAAATCCCAGGGGAGATTTTTGAATTACCAACAGTGACGAAGGTCAACATAAGCGGCAACAATCTCACCGGTAAAATCCCAATGTCGATAATTCACTGCTTTTCACTGACGGCCGTTGATCTGAGTCGGAACATGCTATCCGGCGAGGTTCCGAAAGGGATAAAGAACCTCATTGACTTGAGCATCTTGAATCTATCACGGAACCATATATCAGGGCCAATCCCTGACGAGATTCGATTCATGACGAGCCTCACCACGCTTGATCTCTCCAACAACAATTTCATTGGAAGGGTCCCCATCGGGGGACAATTCTTAGTCTTCAACGACAAGTCGTTTGCGGGGAACCCCAACCTCTGTTCCCCCCACGAGGCCTCTTGTCCATACGACGTCGAGTTGAGGAAACAACATACCAAATCAATCACGAGGGTGATCATCATTGTGATTGCACTCGCCACCGCCACGCTCCTGGTGCTGGTTACGGCGTACATGACGAGGAAGAGAAAGCTCCACAGAGCAATGGCGTGGAAGCTCACGGCGTTCCAGAGACTCGACTTCAAAGCAGAAGACGTGGAGAAGTGCCTGAAGGAGGAGAACATCATAGGAAAAGGAGGAGCGGGGATCGTGTACAGAGGGTCCATGCCAAACGGAACGGACATAGCCATAAAGCGTTTGGTTGGTGCAGGAAGTGGACGAAATGATTACGGATTCAAAGCGGAGATAGAGACACTTGGGAAGATAAGGCACAGGAATATCATGAGGCTTCTTGGTTACGTTTCGAAAAAGGATTCAAACTTGTTGCTGTACGAATACATGCCAAATGGGAGCTTGGGAGAGTGGTTGCATGGTCCAAAAGGTGGACACTTGAGGTGGGAAATGAGGTACAAGATTGCAGTTGAAGCAGCTAAAGGATTGTGCTATTTGCACCATGATTGTTCTCCTCTTATCATTCACAGAGATGTCAAATCCAATAATATATTGCTCGATGGAAACTTTGAGGCCCATGTAGCTGATTTTGGACTTGCAAAGTTCTTGCACGACCCAGGTGCCTCCCATTCCATGTCCGCTATCGCTGGTTCCTATGGTTACATTGCTCCAGGTATAATAATTAACTATACTCTTTAAAAAAAAATTAATTAGATTATTAATCACATTTACTTAATTTGGATATGGCAAGGTTATCTTGTTTCCTAATTGATGGACTTGTTGAATGGTTGAGCAGAGTATGCTTACACGCTGAAAGTGGATGAGAAAAGCGATGTGTATAGCTTTGGCGTGGTGCTGTTGGAGCTCATAGTAGGAAGAAAGCCGGTGGGTGAGTTCGGAGATGGCGTGGACATCGTTGGATGGGTGAATAATACCAAATTAGAACTGTCTCAGCCGTCCGATACAACATTAGTGTTGGCAGTGGTGGACCAAAGACTCAGTGGATACCCTTTGACAAGTGTCATTCACATGTTCAACGTAGCTATGATGTGTGTTAAAGAAATGGGGCCCGCTAGGCCTAACATGAGGGATGTCGTCCATATGCTCACTAATCCTCCTCAGTCTACTACTGTTCACAATCTAATTAATCTCTAGGTAGCCTAAGCTATTTGCTGATTAGAGGTTCGCTTCTTTGAAAATAAATCAACACAGAAGTAAAACTGTGCAAATAACTTGTGAGAAGTGAAACAACAAGTCAAATGCATGCGTTGTGCTATCAAATGTAAAATAGGTTTGAATTTTGTAATTGAAAGGCTTTTTACCCAATTGATTGTGTTTCAAAAAATTTCGTCGAAAAGAATTAATCTATGATTAATTGTACATCTTGAATATGATACACATGACCTATTTTTTTTGCGATTGAAGTTGAATATACATATTTATTGCGCGGCTTTACCAGACGGAAAAAGATCTAGAATAAAATATAAATTTCTCATTTTCCAAAGTGCAGAGATTACGGAGCACTATCTTTACGGAATATAAGAATTTTGTGCTCATACTTGATTCGCATTTTAGGGATGTTTCCACCATTATGACCTTCGTGTGCGAGACGAACCTATTAGCATAAGACGTGCACGAGCTTTTTCAATGAACGTATCGTTACTTTTTTTAATATAATATAAATAAAAAGGTTTTAAAAAATATCTTCAGAATATATACATGTTTAGTTTTAGGAAAAAAAATTTGTGTTGTTTTAAAAGACACAAATTGTGTTATTTTTCAATGGGGCCAACATCTTTTTGTGTCTAAAATGACACAACTTGTGTTATTTAAAATGAAACACACTTATTCCTTACTTTTAATATAAAATAATGGGGTAGGTCATACTTACAACATATTTTTCTTTACAACCTCTTACAACAATATCTTAACCGTTGATTTCTGTCAATCAACGGTTAAGATTTTCGCCAACAAAATTTATTAATTAATTATTAATTCGCAATAAATTTAACCGTTGATCGGCGGAAATCAACGGTTAGGATATTGGTTGTAAGAGGTCGTAAAAAAAAATAGGTTGTAAGTATAACCTCTCATAACATAATTCCTCTTATTAAAAACCAAAAGAGAAAGCGTACATAAAGTAATACCAATCTTGTGTGGCAATATTTGTTCATTTGATATTCATATTATTCGGCATTATCTTTTACGAAAAAAGGAGATTCAAAGTTGGTAAAGCTGAATAATTACTCCATATAATTTCACTCTTGATTTAGATATTGATCCCCATATTTTGTTATTTTTTGAATTTTGATTTCTACTATTAATACAGTATTTCTTATACTTTTCATTTTTCAAGTTTTAATCTTTATAGTTTTTGTTATGGACCCGTATAATGGGCCTATTAAGAAGCAAGCCCAACAAAGGACAACCCAATATCTGAGTCAGCATTGACTCAAGACAGATATCCATCGAGGATACTTATCCGACAACACGGTGACAGCTCAGCAGATAGGCCGAGATCTGAGTCAGAAACACCTAAGGCTCATCTGCACTACCTACAGGTAACCCCTATAAATACCAGGTAAACCCTAAAGGTAAACACACTTTCTCTCTTACTATTATGCTGTCACTGTGCACACACCCCTTTGGCTAGCGCCGTTATAATATTCTGTGCACAGTGATCCGCTCAACTCAAGGGTATCTTCTCCATAGATACCTTAGAGAGGGCACTAGATCCAAGAGTAACACACCAGTCTATCGGGCTGGACATCTCTGTCTTATAGACAGAACAGTGGCGCCGTCTGTGGGAATCGAACCCACGACCACATGGGGAAATGAAGTACCATTCCTCGTTCCAAAAATTCAAGGCCCAGAATGCATGGGAAAGTCAAAATAACCAAAAGTCAAGAAATGACACTCTGGCAAAAAGCCGAGTTGAACATTATAACGCCAAGATATTGGAAAACTACGACTAGCAACATGCAAGAAATTGGATAGAAAATGAGTTAAAAATAAAAAGCACATTGCAGGAGTATGGCTCCCAGCCGACGCATAGAAAAACGGAAGGACTTGAAAAATAAGGGGCAGATTGGTACGACCTTGATCAAGTGACCTTATTGGGTTAAAAGCAAAAAGCGGAATCCGCATGAAAGACCTTGGCTAGGTCATTTTGTTCAGTTAACACTAAAAAGCTAAATCTGAATCAATAAAGTCACCGCGCAACCGCGCAAGAAGTTGGGCTCAAAATGAAAGCTTCGGAAGGAGAAGCCGAGGTCGATGTTGAAAGGAGGCAAACACCACCTCAGTCAAAAAAGATTGGGGGAGAAATACAGAAACAACATATTCAATACTCGGTTCGCTAAAACCGGCTGAATGAATGACAGATAATATCTGCAATCGCTGACTCAATTAAGTCGGCCAAAGAAAAGTTCCAACCCAAAGAAAATTGCTTCAATAAAAAGGCCAAGTTAAAGCAAAAAGTTGACTGCTAATTTGAATAAAATATGCAAAATTCAAATGCAGAGATTACTGCTATTTCATCCCGGCAGCCTGGACATCCAAACTACCGGGCTGGGGGGCAACTTTTAGCCGGGTTACATGGATGAGACTTGGGGGCAACTCGCCAGTTGGATCCCAACAACTCAAGCTCGTACGTTCCCCGGTTAAACATGTGCAATATCTTGTCGGGTTCACGCATAACCCGTCCACATAGTTGACAAGGGAAAATCATTCCCGTTTTCAGAAGGAAGCTACAAGCTCAGGACATATGCGTATGGAATGATGCTTGGGGGCAACTCGCCAGTTGGATCCCAACCACTCAAGCTCATCCCAAACTCGGTATGAGAATACGTGAAATATTTCCCATGGTCTATGATCAACCCGCCAAGATAGGGGGCAATGAGGACCCCGGTTTAAAAGCTTGAGATGTAAGGAAAATATATGCAAAAAGTTTATATGCAAAAAGTTTACAAAAACTCAAAAGCTCTTCAAAAATCTGAAGCAAAAGGCATGACAATTCACCCCGGCAGCCTGGACAACCAAACTACCGGGCTGGGGGGCAACTGTTATGGACCCGTATAATGGGCCTATTAAGAAGCAAGCCCAACAAAGGACAACCCAATATCTGAGTCAGCATTGACTCAAGACAGATATCCATCGAGGATACTTATCCGACAACACGGTGACAGCTCAGCAGATAGGCCGAGATCTGAGTCAGAAACACCTAAGGCTCATCTGCACTACCTACAGGTAACCCCTATAAATACCAGGTAAACCCTAAAGGTAAACACACTTTCTCTCTTACTATTATGCTGTCACTGTGCACACACCCCTTTGGCTAGCGCCGTTATAATATTCTGTGCACAGTGATCCGCTTCTCAAGGGTATCTTCTCCATAGATACCTTAGAGAGGGCACTAGATCCAAGAGTAACACACCAGTCTATCGGGCTGGACATCTCTGTCTTATAGACAGAACAGTTTTATATTCATTAAAGTATTAATTAGTCGTATTATTCTTATAACATTTTTATATTAGTTGTTATATATGTTAGCCTATAAGACGAAAGTACTGTAGTCCGATACTCATCCAGGGAACAATAAAAGTTATGCTTAGAGAATTTAAACTGTCCGCCACTTAAAAGAGAATGAAAACAAAATGAGCCAATAATGGAAGATTTTATGAGTACATCACGGAAAATGAAAGTTAGAAGTAAAAATGTCTGTCAGTTACTAGTTGTCATTAGTCACAATAACTTGTTGAACGCTATAACATTACAGGGTGGTTGAACTTTAGTAACAACAACATCCTTTTAACGGACATGGATATTTTGCAATCATTATATGAATGTAATGAAAAAGAAAACAATATGCTCCCTTAAGTTTAGATTGTGATTTTTTTTTTCACTAATACATTTTTGCGGTAATTACCTAATTATTCAGTCCTATTTTAACTCCCAAGACTGTATAGACTCTACCAAGAGTGAAGCAAACTGCTACTCTCATCATTTTTTTATTACATTTTTTAATATATGGTAACATGTTTTTTCTTAGGGGAAGTTTATATTTATACACTTTTTATTTAAAAACTCTAGTCGGTCATACTTCAATCAAGAGTATATGACGGGTCATAATTAGTGTAATTTGTATAAAAAAAATTATAAACGGATCCTTTCCCTTTTTCTTATACGTAATTTACTATTATGTGTTAAATTTCAAAACGTGTTAGGTTTCTTTCATTTCAAATAATGTCGAAAATATGTTATCACAATATATATAGGAGGAGGTTATTCTTATTACCTTTTTTTACTACATCTTATTACCAAATCTTAACTGTTGATTTTCATCAATTTGATGATTATTGAGTCACACTTATTAATTAATTATTAAATTCTAATAAATTATAACCGATAGATTGATGGATAATTAATTTCAATAAATTATAATCGTTAGATTGGCGGAAATCAACGGTTGAGATTTGGTAGTAATAGGTAATAAGAAAAAAAGAAGATAATAATTGGTTGGCTAAAAAAGCTATTGATGATGAGTTTGGTTTAAAGCTTATATCTTCTCCTCATCCGGATTTGGCTAATCTCTTGGCTCGCTGATAGTATATGGATCCTGGTTTGCTATGTTTTAATTTGGTTTCTTGCTTTTGTTTTGCTTTGTTTGTTTCTGGGGCCATGCCCCTTCTATGTACCAAACAAAAAAGATGTAGTAAGTATAAATTTTCCCTATAATAATACTAGTAAAATAAACTTAATTGATATTGGAAAATATAAAAGTGCCTAATGTAAAATGTGAAAATTTTCATTTATCCAAAAGTCAATGTGATTTTAAACGTTTGGGTCCGAATTAATCACCTTTAGTTAAAATAAAAATTACTTTAAAACTTTATATCCAAGGTTCTTGTTCTTTACATGATATCAAAGTTTCGTGTCCCGGGTTCAATCCTCGCCGCCTTGGGATACACCACTCAAAAGCTAGCTCAAAGGTGAGAGTACGCAAGACCTTATAAACTCCACATTAGTTGTTCATCCAACCAATGTGCCGCTATATATCTCTAACACTTTATCGATGCAGAATATATACTCTTTAATATGCAGAACACGAATATATATATATATATATATATATATATATATATATATATATATATATATATATATATATGTTGGGCAATTTGTAGTGGAAGATCGTTGAGAAAAACACAAGAGAATTGATGCTTTGCCTTTTTGTGGGCAACAACTTGTACGGTTCTCTATTATCCAAGTAAGTCCACGAAGGCATCCACATATATATATCAACTTCTGTTGATTCCAAAGTGAGGCTCATACAAAGCCAACATTAATGGTCGTAAAGATATTGCTTGTCGCTAAGTCCACGAGTGGACTTATAGGTCCTACAACATATGGAAGTGTTTTTGGAATTTGAATGATTATTTTTGTCCTTATTTGAAATTCTCATCATATGCAGTCAAAGATTAACTAGTTAGGATGGGGGAAAAATTAGTCACTTATATGATTCGGTGTTAGTGTACCCAACTCTCGTTTAATTTGAAAAATTAAATGGGAGAATGATTAAAAAAGTAGAAGATAGCATCTTACAAATATTTTAAACTTGATTAGGGTACCTATTCGTTTTCCACGTGAGAAGGGAGTTTGCACCTCCTAAATGGAAAACTGTTCTACGCTTGTAGTTGGAGCTACAATAATAATAATAATAATTATTTTGTAAAGTATTAAGTGCTTGTTTGTCAGGTTTTCAATTTAGTTTTTTTTTTCTCTCCTCCTTTTAAGTATAAGTTAGGCCAAAGAGTTTTTTTACAAAATTCTTATAATAAAATAATTTTTTTTATAATGAAGGAAAAAGCTAAAAAGTTACTAGGACTAACTTTTTTTAAGTTGTGTCAACTTATTTTATTTTTAATTTGAGCTTTTAATTCATTTTTAAACTAAAATTTATTGAATTTTAGTTTTATTTTTAAAGCTTTTTTTTTTTAGTTTTATCTTAAAAATAACTTTTAACTTAAAAAAAGAGAGCTGCCAAACATGCCCTAAATATGTATCTTATTTGCACCCCTATAGAAGTGCTCATATTTCAACTTTTAGTGATTGGTGTACATATAGTAAAGGGATCTATTTATCTCATGTTGCAAGAAATAATTATCTCATGCAACATGAGATAATTATTTTCCTATAGTAAATCATTCGATAACCTCATTTAATTAATAATTTATCTATATCTAGAAAGTATCATTTTAAATTTAGGTAAAATTTTATATATTTACAAAATATCATAATTATAAAATATGTGTAAATAATTAATTCAGGTAGAATATAAACAAATATAGATTAATAAATAAAATATGTATAATTAATTTAAAGAAAAGTTTAGAATGATATGTTTCACTTTTAAAGAGAAACTAGATTAAAAATTAATCCACTCTCAAGATAATTTATTCTAATTTAATACGTAGGAGTGGAACAATTAAAATTTAGGAAGAAAGAATACAGTTTTAATGTAAAAAAGGAATGAAAAATTAATTTGATGATATAAATAGTTGAAATTCGAAAAGAAAATCAACTTTAACATAAAAATAAAACTAAAAAATTATTTTAAGAATAAAAACAGTTGAGATTTTAAAAGAGAGAATAAATTTTAATGTAAAAAATACAGGAAAAAACTTCATTTCTATCCCTTGTGATTTTATTGATGTGTATTACTTAACCCTTAGTGGTTTTAAATTTATCACTTAAAAACTATTGTAATTATAACTTAGGGAAAATTTCACTTTCACCCATTGTGGTTTGTGTGTGTATCATTTAATATCTCGTGGTTCAAAAATTATCACTTACATCCATTGTGGTTTCACTATGTGTCATTTAACTCCCTAAATGACTAAAATATCCTCATAATATAAAGGAAAAAGTGTTTATCCTTTTAAATGACACAATTTATATCATTTCAATCTCACAAAGAGGCGGGACCCACACTTTTATTTTTTTGTCAACTCTCTCTCCTCCTTTATCTATCTCTTTCTCTCTCTTAAAACGACACAACTTTACATCCTTTAAAATGATACACACTTTACCCTAATATAAAATATAAAAAATACTCATATCTGGCTGAAAACTATTACTTGAAATCTCAATCGTGTACGTTTGCTATGATATTTTGTGGCTGTGTTTATACTTTGGCTCAGAAACTAAAATCAAGGTGCAATGAGTTATATGGTCGTGGATCCATCTAATGAAGAATACCTCACTGCTGTTGTCGAGTATGAGAAGGTAAGATAATCAGTAACATACTCGACTAATAATCGTAATACTCAGTTTCCTCATCCCAAAAAATTCATTAGATTACAAGAAACGGTGTTCGCTGCTATAATTGAATTGGAGGCTTTTGTTTAGTTCTTTAAACTGCTGTAATTTATTCGTCTGTCATATTATTTCTTGGTAAGACTATTGTTGCTTAAGTTTCGTCCTTATTTCACATGATGACACCCTCTTGGTTATTGGCTGGGAAACAAGCTATTTCATCTCAGGAATTGCCCCCTTTGGTGATGCTTGGTTGTTCTAGCTTACATTCCTGGAGAAGATGATGGAGAAAGGAAGATAAAGAATCAATGGAAGAAATACGGGACATTAAAAATTCCAATACTATTTCACTTGAATTAGAGATTCAAGTAGTGGGAGAAAGAGTAGTCCAGCAACCAAATCTGATGGTAGCTGTGTTAAGCAACCATATAGGAAATGATATGAATTTATTTTTTTAGGAAAACCAAGTTGTGAGAAACGCTTGACTTGAACAGCCAATATCAAAGTGACATGGACTCCACAAGTTCAAAATCATTAGACTTAAATTGCAGTTTAAACTTTTGGGAACCATGAAGATGGTTTATTCTTTCTAGTTATGCGAACTTATGTAGTAAAATTATTATCAGAAAAAAAAATGTTTATATAGTATGTTTATTTTATTATAATGAAAAGAAAGAACAATCGATTGTATATATGTCGGTTAAGAAAAAGGTATAATACGCTCATGACATGATGATATTGTGTGGCACATCTCTCCCATTTTTTTCTCCAATATTTTGCTGATGATATTGGCCCACAGGGTAATCAAATAGATTCCCTAGCCTTGCACTCAATTTATCAAAGTGCTCCAAGATAAAAAGTATACATGTGTTTCTCAACATATATTTGGCTTTGGCAAGTGAGAAATTATAAAAACAAGAATATTCATTGCACGGAACCAAAAAAGTGGCTGTGCATATTCCCAAAAAGCACCCTCTGCAGATTGCCAAAAAGTTAACATGTTTCTGTACTTCAAGAGTTAATGTTATCTCTTAAAACTTTAAGGATAGTATTTTTCAATTACAATACCAATATTTAGTTCACAAAATAATTAAGTATCATATAAAATATTCTATTATCTCCAAAAAATAAAATGCTAAATTTGAATGCTATTGGTGTTGCTGCAGTGGTTGTGATTCACTAACACTTGAACTTCCAAGTGCATTTGGACCAACCCAAGGCATGTTTGAACTTCCAATCGTACTAAAACCAAACACAGGAATACTTGAACTTCCAATTGCACTTGAACCAACACTAGGCATGCTTGAACTTCCAACTATCTAAAGAATCATAAAAGATCAATAATAACTAAAACTAAATATTAAAATCGGAAAATATGATATTATTATTTTTGGAATTCAAAACTACTTGTTGTGCTCTAGCTTCTGACATTTGTGAAGAATGGTAAGCCCTCATTTAATCTTGTTCCTTTTGCATTCTTACCCTCCTTTGCCATGTTGTTTCCCCAATCACAGAAGCTTTACAATTTCTCACATTATGGCCTTCCTTACCACAATTACCACATTTAATAGGCCTATACATTCTAGTAACTTTGCAAGGATTTCTTGGCTCATCAGGTTGTCTTCTTCTAAGTTTTTTTGGCCTACTAGGTGGTTTCTTTATTATTGGTGCATCTATTGCATCACTCGTGCTACCTAGACATTCTTCAATGGCAGGCATAGGGTTTATCATTTCTGAATATGTCTGTAAGTACATGTTCTTTGAGAAGAATTGATCAACATAATCCTCTGGATCTTCTCTACAATATCTAATTGCGTGTACACAAGGAATACCAGTTAACCCCCATAATCTGCATGAGCAACTCCTCGCCTCCAAGCCATCTGCTGGTGTTGGGACACAGTCTCTTGAATTGGCCTTGATCCTCTCTAAGCGTTTTTGTGTGTTTGGAGTTATTTTATCAGCATATGCTTCCATACCAGTTTTCTTCATATATAATCGCTTCATCAATTCGTCCGTATACCTTCAATAAATGAGATTATTGGAAGCTCACTCTCTTGTAGTATATAGGCATTGAAGCATTCATTGATATTATTCACTAACATATCAGTCTTAGCTTTGAAACCAAAAAGTGATTTAGTCCAAGAACTAGGCTTGAGGCGTTTTAAATATTGATAAGCTTTTCCATCTTCAGTTTTTTCTAACTTTTTCATAACCCTTTCAAATTGACAAACGGTAGTTGCATGTGCTGCTTGCTAAAGCATGTCCTGTTAATGCTTCCCTTTCCAGTGCTTCTTGAAATTTTCATTCAAATGCTTCAAACAAAATCTATGTTCTGTGTATGGTAATAGATCTTCGAAGGTTTGCACCAATCCCTACATTAGTTATAAATAAAGCATAAAATTGCAATGCATTATATGTGACATTAATTAAAATAAAAGTGGACTTACCTTTTGCATGTCTGAAATAAATACTAAGTTGGTAGGATCTACCCCACACATGTCATTAAGAAGCTGGAACATAAACCATGTCCAACTTTCTCTGTTTTCTGCCTCAATAATAGCCATTGCAATAGGAAACATGCCATCATTTCCATCCCTTCCAATTGCACTTAGTAAATGGCCTCCAAAGTGAGATTTAAATAAGCATCCATCAAGACCAATGATAGGCCGACAACCTGCAATAAACCCAACTTTACATGCATGGAAGCTAACATATATACGTTGGAACCTAGGAGGAAGCTCCTTTATTATACCATTGTTCATTATTGGTGGTTGGGGCTCACACTTAAGCACAACTGTACTGCTAGGATTTGTTTGTAAGATAAGCTCGCAATATGCTCGAATTAAGGAAAATTGACTCGAATGGTCACCAAGTATTGTCTTCATTGCAACTTTTCTGGCCCTATAAATTTTTTGTGTACTAACTTCAAAACCTGTGGTCCTCAAAAGTCTTCTTTGGTTCCTTTTATGCTCTCTTTTGGGTTAGCTCTGAAATCTTCTAAATGCTTCTCTGCAAGATATGTTGAATTCATTTTAGAATTCCTATAATTTCTAAGACATGAGTGCTCGGGCTTGAAAGTTTTAATCTGAAATGTCTGCTCCCCAGAAATTAATGATGCATGCACTCTAAATGGACACCGATTAGGTTGCTCCTTACATTTAATTGTGACTCTTTTTCTTTCATTATGCTCAAACTCATAGTCATATCCTTTTGAAATAGCCTATTCCCTCAAGGCTTTCCTAAATTCATCAGCATTTGCAAATTTCATCCCAAGTTCTATTTTAGAATCACTCATATTAGTATTTGTCGTGAAATCAAGGTATCTAGACCCATTTAGTTGTTCATCAAAATCAATTCCATGTAGTGATTGCAATTCATCAACATTAGGATCAAGTTCCATAAATTCCTCCATATTCATTTCCATAAATTCCTCCATATCCATTTCGCTCAATGCCTCTATCTCTTTTGACATCTCAAATGGCCTATCCATTAACAAAATAAGAAAATAAGCATCAAAAGACTTAACTTAAAAATAAAAAATAAAATGAAGATAAATTCGCTAAGTCATATATTCATCTCAAATGGCCTATCCACCTCAAATGCTCATATAAGTGATTCCGAACACTACTTCGAGGTAGAAAACAAATGAAAAAAAATCAAAAACAAAATCTCAAATTCTTTTGCAGTAGACAATTATTTATAGTATATTATATTTCAATTAAAGTGATAATGAGAGACGAATAAAAAAATGATAAAACAAATAAGAGGCAAACATGACATCAGAATGTTAACATAGAGTAAACAAAAGTGACACAATAAATATAATAAACAAAAAAAGAAAACAGCATATGAGCATGCATACCAAAAAGTGTACAACACAAGGAGAAAGCACGACTTCTTCTGCGAGAGACTATATTATAATAGATGATCCAAGCACCTCAAAGTGTAGCGAAAAGAGAAAACATGCTCATCTGTTTATTCTACCCGTTAGTTGTACGACTTCTTTGCAGAATTAGAATATAGAAAGGGTATTAGGGTTTTAATTTTAATTAGGATAATTTTGATATTTTAATTTTAATTTAATATTTTCTTTATTAAGGGTATTTTTAATATTTTGTATTATGAGGGTATTTTAGTCATTCAGGGGGTTATATGACACATAGTGCAACCACAAGGGATATAAATGATAATTTTTAAACTACGGGGTGCTAAATGATACACACGCAAACTACGGTGGGTGAAAGTAAAGTTTTCCCTATAACTTATATCTAGGGGTGGTAAACGAGCCAGGGGTCTTTCAGGGGCCTTTGGCTCGGCTCGTAAAGGCCTGAGCTCGTTTAATAAAAGCTCGTGTTGGAACCAGGCTTGGACTTGTATAAAAGCTCGTTTAATAAAAAGGCCTCAGGCTCTAATTCATAAGCTCGGCCTTAGAGCCTCCCAGGCTAGCCTAGTCTATAAATATTTATTTATATTTTTTATACTACTTGTAATAACTCTCTCTTATCAATTTATTTCACCCCATTTTATTGGTTTAACAGACTTTTTGAATGATTTTGTTCTATATTATGCTATTTGGATATATATTGAATTTATGTATATTTATGGAATTACTAGTGTTGTTCTATATTATCCTTCATCCTCCTTCACACAAACAAACCCACAAAAACTCATTCGTCCCACTGTGCACTACTTGTTTGTATCAAATTATTTTTTTATTTTTTATTTTTGTTGGCACTTTTTTTATAATGGGCTAAGATAATATAACTTGTTATCTACCTTCTCTCACTTTAATTTTTATTTATTTATTATAGACTTTGTAAATTATTGCTGCAAATTGGAAGCTAAGGTTTCTATCTGGAAATTGATTTTTTGTGGAATTTTGTTCTCTTATTTTTATTCTTTAACATGCTAACAGGCTAAGACACAGGCTTCACACAGGCTTTTATTTTTTGTAAATAAACCAGGCCGCAGGCCAATATTGTATTCGTGACAGGTAACACGTTTAAATACAGGCTTGGCCCGTTAAGATCAAAGTTCGGCTCGGCTCGGCCCGTTAACACCCCTTCTTATATCTTTCAACAAATTGAATGTCGAGAATGCCCTTATTACATAAAACTTAAAAATATTCTTAATAAACAAAGCATTAAATTATAAATGAAATATTAAAAATACCCTTAATCAAAAATTAAAAATTAAAATATTATATAAATTCAGTGCTAAAAAATAATTCATTTATAAAAGAATGAAATGATGGGTATTATGTAAAAATCTCAAATAACATGCTTGAGTTTGTCCTTTAGTATATGAATTTTTTATAAGAATAACTTGTACCACTTTCAAGATATTATTCATTTCTTTCCAATCAATAAAAAAAAAATCCAAATCCAATTTTTTTATGATCTTTTAAAATAATGGATTTCAAACAAATTTTTAAACATAATATCAAATTATTAAAATTAATTTTATCCTATTTAAAAAAAATTCAATAAATCATATTTTGTAAACCATCATCAGAAAAATATATGTCAATAAAAGTAATATATGCCAAATAAAAAATAACATATATATATTATTTAATTTCAAAATATGAAAAATACACGTCACATATGAAATTATAATATCGGCCGATTTTTTAATCAACATATTAGTAAATATTTAAATATAAAAATATTATATTTAATAGTTATTAATCTTATTTCATAAACATAAAACCGAAATATTAATATATTCAATGATTTGAATATTTCAAATTATTATTTTTGAATAATTTTAAAAAATTAATATAAATATTATTTGTATGTCATAATATTGAATTTATTTTTTATATTCACATAATCTATTATTTAGAAGTAAGCTAAATAATATAATACAAATGAAATTTTTGAAAGGGAAATAATATAAGGATATTTGATAAATTAAAATGATAAATTTTTTAAGATAATTTAACAGTAAAATGTTGTAAATATATATTATTATGTGGTAAGTTAAAACCTCAATGTGTATAAAAATTTTATTTTATAGTTAAAATAGTTATTATTGATTAGAATTCTACAATATTTTCTTTTTTAATAATAATAAATAACTTATTTATTTTGTTTGTTTAATAAATATTGAAAACGAGTTTGATTTATATGAATTAGCAGATTGTTTTAATTTGGTTGTTATGTTGAAATTCCAAACATATGTTTGACTTTGGTCTTATAGCTCTTTCAATAATTAATATGAATTTATTTGTTAATTACATGACCATTCTAACTTATGTTGCTTTTTTCATAAGTTTATAATGCATAATTCACTTAATTTGTTATATAATTATTAAAGATAAGATCATATCTGTTTTATATAATATTTTAGGATTTTTTTTTTGGTAAATAAAAAGTTTTAGGATTTTATTTTTAACTAATTTTTTTGTTATATTTTGTTATAGATGGAGGTTATAGTTACAACCTTTTTTTTTTACAATCTCTTACAACCATATCTTATCACCGATGATTTCCGCCAATCGACGGTTATGATTTTAGCAAATTAAACTAATTAATTAATTATTAATTCACAATAAATGATAACCGTTGATTGGCGAAAATCAACGGTGATAAAATATGATTGGAAGAGGTTGTAAAAAAAATAAAGGTCGTAAGTATAACTTTCCCTTTGTTATGATTTATTGCTTTAATTATTATGGATATTTTATACAATAAAGATATTTGGCATTCATGAAAGTAAATTATATGCTTTGAAATCATAATGGATTTGAGTCATAAGTTGGAAAGAGGAAACCATTAAACTTAGGTGATAAATAAAATGCTTCGCTTTTCTACGCTGAATGTAGATAAGTTATCTACATTGAGCTCAAAATGACATCATTTTATTTTGGGTGAAAATCATGGTATTTTTATAATTATAATTTATTTCAGAGTTATAATAGTCTTTCTCATTATAATTTTTTAATCTTTTAATCCAAAACGTCGTCGTCTTAAGAGTGGAGGTAGATAACTTACCTACATTCATTATAAAAATATTAAAGCCTAAATAAAATAACAAGAAGGAATGAAAATAAAGTTTTTTTCAAAATAAAATTGGAAAATAATTAATAATTTAGATTTTTTTAAGAAAAATAAAAAATAGTAAAGCCACGTGTCTTAACAACCGAGACAGAATAATAAGATCCCATCTCACTTTGAAAATTCTATTTTATTTTATTTTTTTACTTAAAATGATATAATTTTAATTTAGCTTAAAAAATGATATAGTTCTATATTGTTTGAAAGGACAAATAATTTTCCTTTTTGTTTTACATATATTATTATTATTATTATTTGATTTTTACTGGCTTGCAACAGATGTACTTTTCTTTTCTACTATAGCTGATGATGGTTGAAAGTTATCCTTCAAGGATATAACAATGTATTTTATCAAGGATCCTCAAGAAATAGATAAACTTGTTAGATAGTAACACAAATAGATTTCAGTATTTAGGAATAGATGAGTACCTTTCATAGAGAAATTGTTATTTTTAACGAAGGTTTTATCATCTATCATGTAACATGACATTTTAAAATTTCCTATACACACAACATTTTGTGGGACCTGCAGCAAAAAAAAAAAATCTGGCACGCAAAATGAATCTCTATAACATAACACAATCACTTTTCCTATAACATAACTCTTATAAAACTCTTTAATGAATGAAGCACCATCTTTAAAGTTCATGTCACCGCCTCTGATTGAGTATTTACCAAGAGTTTCGTTTATTGTTAAATTTTAGCTCAGTTGTTTATACAGCATATAGTAATGAGTAAGCAGTTCCTCATTTTATTGTTATTCCAAACAGTGCGGCACGTTAATCATAATAGTTCGGAACCACATTCTCATGGCTTTTTGACCCTTATGGCCCTTATTTAATAATTAATTATTACTATTACCCTCATTTGAAACTAAAATGAAAATTTAACCCCTCCCAAAAACATAACACCAATTTGCCCTTGTTTGACCGTTGACCACGAAGCCTACCCGGGTACACTACTACGTACCCGAGTATTTTTTGAATTTTTTGGCCTATCCGGGTAGGTAGGTGTGTACCCGGGTAGATTTCTACGTTTCTGGAAATCCTTTAAATTACTTACCCGGGTACATAGGTGTGTACCCGGGTAAGTGTCTGCTGATGCAACCAAGGACAGGGCAAAATCTTTGGCTGAAATGCTTCCTTTTTTATTGTAGTCATAATGGGAAACTCTAACTTCAAGATCTGCAAAGTAAATTGTTAGAGCAGACTAATATAGTTAAGAACCGAAAAATAACTTGTAACATTGCAAGATGTTAATCATGACATATCTTTTAGGATATATAGCTACTTAGATTCAAACCAACAATGTCACAAAGTTATCAACAGCTTTTGGTGAAGTTAAGTAAAATTTTCAGCAGAGATATTTCTGGTTGCTACCAAGATAATTTGAGTCTTGTGACACCATTAGAACATTTCAAAGACAGCATATGGTCAATTCAACAAAATAAGAATTTTGAGTTACCAACGGGTAGGGAAAAATTATATAATAGCAATGGTAAAACTGCACGAGACTTCTATTATCAGAGATGTGGAAGCAGAATGCTATCTAAATCATGATGCTGTATCTTAAGACTGCAAATTTTATCAGGGACTTGTGTTAACAAGACTTCAACATAGACACCATGAAAAGAAGTATCAATATTGTTCTGCCTGTGGCAGATGTGTCCAACGTAGGTTGGATGATTGATCTCGGATTCAGATGTTCCTCTCTGGATATCTATGGATTAGGTATCTGGGAGGAACGTGGATCACTGACACTGACCAGGGCGTTTGCCTCAAGGTGTGTGTGTGATACTCAATGATTAGGGTTAGATTGTGTGTACCTTGTTGTTCCACCTACCTTCTACATATAGCCCGGCTCCAGGGTTTGCTTGGGTTGGGCCGAGATGTAGAGTGGGCTTGAGTCCAGCCCATAACAAATATAAAATCGAAAAGTATAAATGCCATCACTTTCTTGAATTTTTCCTTGTCTATTTCCCTGTTGACGAACTCTTTTAAGAATTGATAAAAACCTCAAACAAAAATCCAAATTCTTATACAGACAGAACAGACTAGTAATCCTAATCTAATTTCTACAACCCGTTTGATATTCTAACTGAATCTTTTCTGTATTTGTCGGTTTTCATGCCTGTTTTAATAGATATCTCAAGTGTCTAAGACACTCAATGTGTTAAGTGCTAAGTTTTATACATACATAACATGTTATATTAAATTTGTTTAAACGGTCACCATAAAAATATGATTGAGCTGGAAAGCTCATGGGACTGAAAAGATCAAACATTTTAAAAGCCACTGAAAAGCTGGACTCTGGTATGCTGAGGAGTGTAACAAAAAAGATGTATCTGGAGTCGAGAAAAAGAGGTTTTGTTATCAAAATCACCTAACTCTCAATCAATGTGGTTCATATTAAAAAAAAGAAAAAGAAAAGTCATGACAGAAAGTTTTCAAGCAAACAGAAAGAGACAACAAATGCTTACTCTGGGAAAGAAATGAGTCCATCATTGTTAGTGTCAAAGAGCATAAAAGATTGGGAAGGTTCGCATTGCAACTCGCCAGGAACCTGCTCCCCTCTCAGAGAACCCTCTTTAACACGGTTTGATTCAGAAGGAGGAAAGACAGGAACAATGGCATGCATCAAATCTGCAGGTGTCATAAAAACCTCCCTTCTGGTGGACACTTACTCGGGTACACAACTATACCCGGGTAAGTAATTTAAAGAATTTTCAGAAACGTAGAAATCTACCCGGGTACACATTTACCTACGGGTAGGCCAGAAAATTCAAAAAATATCCGGGTACGTAATTGTGTATCCGGGTAGGCTTCGTGTTTCGTGATCAACGGTCAAACAGGAGGTAGATTGATATTATGTTTTTAGGAGGGGTTAAATTTTCGTATTAGTTTCAAATGAGGGTCAAATTAATAATTAATTATTAAATAAGGGTCATTCTCCGTCTTCAGAACAGATTGAGCATTGCCCAAAACAGATGAATGTGCGTCCATTACTAACCCTATCAATCCTTCTCCGTTAGGATCGCGATGTCCTTACATCTCATGCCACTCGTAATTACTGAATTGATAAGACAACCTTAATCAACAACCATCGTTATATTTCTCGACGATTTATTCTGAACTTACATCGTTTTATTGTCACAACATGCCGGGTTAGTATAGAACTGGATAAGGACAATACCAAGCCACGTGCAATTTATAGGTCAATGGGGGTGAAAAGTACAAATTATTGTTAGAGATACAAAATAAATAATTTAAATTAACCTCACCCAATGCCTTAAGATTTTGAGTTAAAGTGATGCTTATCATGTATCAGAGTTTGAGTGACCACAAAGTCACGAGTTCAATCCTCTCATCGTCCCACACTTTCAGGTGAAATAAAAAAAAGCACAAGACAGACTAGAAATGAACTTGTGCTATATCCACGCATCAAGTCCAAAGAGCTTTTCCGTGCGGGAGTGTATGAGAGAAAGAATAAATAATTTAGTCTCACCCGACTTAATATTTTGGATTGAAACAATTATGCAAAAAAAAAAAAAAAAAAGAATTCATATTTTTTTTCTAAGTGAACTAAGAGTTAGGTGAAGTCAGGGGCAGACAAGTAGTAATGCTTCGAGTTGGATGAAGAAAAGCAGATTTAATTAAAAGAGTTTTTGAACTGTTTAAAGTATATGACAGGAGAACTGAACACCTGAAATACTTAAAAGTTGAAAATCAAGAAAATTTTTGAAAACAAAGGAGAATATATAACGATGACACAATAGCACTCTAAGAAGCCTGGGTCTCCTCAGCAGCTGTCTCAAAAGTCTCCCCTGGAACAAGCTCTGGGACGTCATCATCATTCTCCTCTTGTGCTGAGGTTGCACCAGCACCTGATTCAGGAGCCTGCTTCTGGAACTGCTCGGCTAATTTCTTCAAGTTTTCCAAGTTATCTGGTCCTGCATTTCAATAACCAACATGTTAAGTTGGGAGGAACAAGAAACACCAAATACAACTATGAGAAAATTCAACTCGCATACCTAATTGGTGGATAATGCTAGGGAGTATATCTTGCAACTCTGTAAAAGGGGAAAATATGTCAATTTTTAATGCCAATCCAGTCATAGATCAGTAAAAAATCAAACATCACATTACAGTAAGTCTGATATACTCCAAGTAAGAAAAGCCCAAATATTCTCATAGTTATCAAATGCGGATTGCGACATGTCGCCAACCCTGAAAAACGCTATAGCGTATAGCGGGTTGCTATTGCTGAAATAGAGGAATAAATATATGACAAAAAGAAACATTTTTTAAAGGAAGAGATAACAGAAGTAACAGAGATAGACTAAAAAACCCTTAAATTATTTCTGTTACACATTTAAATTTAAGACAAAATTGACATTATGCAATCGCAATGGCCACTATTGCGTTCCGGTGCGGCGCGGTTTCTTGCAACGAGGCACCGCAACACCCATACGGGGCGGCTCGTGGCGCTATTGCAGCGCAATCAATTACTATGACACAGATTAAACAAAAGGTGCTCATGTCGTTAAAGGAACGCCTGAAGATTAACACAGTCAAAGTTATCATTTACACACTCTTTTGCGACATGTATAAATAAGTTGGCAAAGCTCTCTCATAGGATACACTATAGCAAATGACCCAAGGTCAGTTTACTAATATGGCACTCAAAAATGAAGGAACAAGACATGGCTGCTTACTCTTTGTTTGCGGAGAACCACTAACAACCCAAGTATTAGCAGCAATGGATGCTTGAACTGGAAAGGTAAAAAAAAAAAAAAATCCAACTTCAGTCAGTAAACTTTATACTTAAAACAAAATATATAGCCTATAATCAAAAATATAAATGTTCCAGATATTATGAACTCAAATTACCTTTGGGGTTTAGAAACTGGATAACTACATCATCCTTAAAGATGTTGACCTCCTCAATTGCAGGGATAGCATTCACCCCTATTCTCTTCAGGGTACTCTGAAGCCTTTTGTCATCTGTGGTCGTTGTCTTGTGGACAGCCTTCTTCTTTCTAAAATAAACAGAAGGAAAATAATCAAGAGAGCATTCAACTCAACAGATGCATTCTATGTGTCAAACAAATATTCTTGAGGCAAAGGACTCACCACAACAGCAGAATCAATAATGTTTAATTCAAACGAAAAAAGAGAGAGAAAGAAATAGCCAAAGTGTTGGTTGTACGCCCTCAATATATGGGTGTACTAAGGAGGGGGAAAAAACACAAAATAAGCTCAAGAATTCATGTCAATATACAGCTCATGTTACATCCAATGACACACAGCATATCTATCGAAACATTTCGAAAAACAAGCATGTTAAAATCTAATATTGCCCTTATTAAGAAAACTGATTTCATTAGAATGGAAAAAAATATGAGTTTCATATATAAAATAATAAAATATACCTTCTGACGGTACCCTTTCCACCAGTTCGAACTGAACCAGCCATCTTCATCAACTTTTCCCGATTCATCTAGGTAAAGGCAAAGAAAATAACAAATTCATACCAAGAAACTAGGGATAGATTAAGATGCAAAAATGAATTGTACAAAAACTAAAGAGAATAATTTAAAACAAAAAAGATCGTTCACCAAACTCAATTATAAATTTATAATTATTAAAATGCATTGACATGCTATAAAAAAAGTATAAACAGGCTACATTATATAATTCAAATGTACACGACACAAATCCCAACTGCACAGCAGAAGACATTTTACATGGACTTTTCAGAATGGACTACACAAATTCATAACAGATGAGTTTAAAGTTGATTTTTCCGATTTCCATATTTAAACCAAACAATAAGATTTTAAAAGATGTTGTACTACCCATCAAAACAGGAACAAACATTTCTTGACTCAACTCTCAGGCAGGGTGCAGTGTGAATTCAACTAAAGCACATATCATATCAGGGTGACAAATCCAATTTAAATAAAGCCCAATTCAGCTCGTACATGCATGCTGCCCTAAACCCATATTCCAGAAAACATAACCACAACATCTTACATCATGCACATCAAAATTCCAAGAACTTCTGTATTTTTTACGATTTTTTATTTTTTCCATTACGATTATTTTTTCCATTACGATTTTACGTTCTACTATTTTGTTTATCCCCTTACATGGTGCAACAATAGTAGATGCGCTCGGCATAAAAAACCACAGCATACAATCTGAAGAAACAAGTCATCTCATATAGAATACACGAACAAGCATACAGCCTCCTCAGCTCAGGTCTCCAAAAAATTTCAGCATGGAAACAACTCAGAAGAACGAAAGTGTTTTCGATTTGTTCATCCTCGGAGACAATATACCAACTAACACCCTTAACTGAAAATACTCAATGCGACACATAATAACACTCAGTTGATTCCAAAGCAACCACCCATAATTCACCAAGGTTCACTTTGCAATTAAAAAAAGTATGATTCGGACAAATAGAAACCCAAGAACCAAATTGATGAAAAATCGATCATTTCCAAAATCCGAGAAAAAAAAAAAAGAGCGCGGATTAATCCCAAAAAACAAGGGCCATTTTGGGGTAACATCAAACACAACTCAAAATCATGACATAAGCACTACACGAAGGTAAACCCAGATGGTTGGAAAACCGATGACACTCAAGAATTAACATAAACCGGTAACAAGGTACAACGAAAGGGAAATGAAAAATTGGCGAGGTGAAATAGCAGAGTAGTTAAGAGTTAAGACGGTACCTTTGGGAAGCTTATTTAAGCTCAGTGATTTGGAACACAGGGTAACCCTCACTAAGAAGACCTAAAAAATGCGAGAAGATAAGGAATCCTTTTTATATCAACAAGCCTGAAAAACCCTAGTCTATTTTCAATTATTTTGTTTTGAATAAAAACCCTATTGGGTCAATAAGATTTAGTATTCAGGCCCAATAAGAAAAAGCCCAATGCGAGAACAGAGTTGAAAATGAATGAAGCAGAGGTCCATTACCTTATCTAAGAACAAAGTTACAAGCTTGGTGATTATGTTACATGGTGATTATTTTCTTTAATGGCTTCTTTGCAACCTTTGTGGTTCTCCTTGATGCATAATATATCCCCTGCAAAACCCTCGATTTTTTTCTCCAAAAATATGGGCATGCCTTTTTCTTCAACATCGTTTAAGCCTGTGAAGCTTCCTTGTGCTGTGAGCCCTGACAATGCTGAATCTTCTGAACCCAAATCCCCAAACTCGCCCGAAGCTGAATCCGAAGCTCAAATGGATCCTATTGATCCCGTGAAGCTCGCGTTTAGGAAGGCAAATGCGTATAAAGAATCTTTAAAATCGAATTCGGTTAACCAGGTGAACGTTAGTGATGAGGGACAAAAGGATTTGCCACTCTCTGTGAAGATTGCTATGGAGAAGGCAAAAAAGTACAAGCAGAATAAAGGGGTTGCCGTTAGTGAAACAACTCAAGGTAACAGTTATTGAATATAACATTAAGGGGAAAGTTTCTATAATTTTATCGGAAGAATATGTGTAATTTGTAAAAGAATTCCAAAAAATTTGTAAAAAGAGATGGCATCCCAAAGTCATTGGATATAAAAGACAAAAAAAGTAAAGGTATGTCTAATATTATAGAGATTCGTTTTGCGTGATTTTCTTTTTTCTTTAAAATGTGTGGGGCCCAAAGGTGTAAAATTTGTTGTGTAATGTGAAATGACAAATAAAACTATAAAAGAATTGACGTTAGTTACTTAAATGTGATATTAGTGTCCCTAACATTATCTAAAGTTCGATTCTTGCCACTTGCCACTTCCATTATATTAAATAAAATATGTTGAAAACTAAACACAAGAGAGTCTTGTGTGAGGGGGTGTTAGTTGATATCTTTGATTTCACTTGAATGTCTAAGCTGATTACAAATTTGAACTTGCATTTATGTTTGTTAAGTAATATATAATGAAAAAGGTATGTGTTCTTTAATACGCAGTTCGTGCTAAAATGGGTATCTGAATTCATTTTTAGGATCCCCGGGAAGGAGTGAGAGGAGTTCAGAAAAAGATGTTATGGACAATAGTGTTGGTAAGAAGGGAGAATTATCTGTTTCAAAGATTGATTTTGTGGGGCTTGACTTTGCGGATAAGAAGATGACTAGGGGATTGCCACCTGGACTTGTTCCTATTTCGGACTCTTTCTCTGATGGTGATTTACCTGAGGTGGAGCTTATTGTTGGAGACACAAGCATGTTTGATGCTGCAACAGCTCCGAAACCTGAACAGACTAAGGAAGATGAGTCAGAATTTTACAAGCCTAAAGTTTCTACATGGGGTGTCTTTCCCAGACCTAGCAATATTTCAAAAACAGTATGGTATTTTGTATTTGCCAAATAAACCAACTTAGTCTACTTGTTCATGATTTTTCTTCTTTCTCATTTACCACTGTTTTTTACTTTTTGGCATTTTCAGTTTGGTGGTGGAAGAGTTATACGTCCTGGAGAGGTTCTAGAGACTGAAGAAGAAAAAGCTCTTAAAGAAGCACGCACAAAGCAGCTACTTGCTGCCTACAAGGAGGAAATTGGATTAAATATTGATCCAAAGCTAAAATCTGAGGGCGAGGAGGTGAGAATATCTAGCGGTATCCCATATATTACTGCCATTCTTTTCTTCTTTTAAGCATGAGTTTCCTTTTTAGTAATATTTGTATGAATATTGTTGGGTGTTTTTTATTTCATAGTTATTGATAGTTAAGTATCATTAATTGCTAGCAATGGCCTGTAGAAAGAAAAAAAAAAATTTAATGGCTCAAGCTGCTAATGGTTCTTGGCTTATTGAAATGAAGGCATAGACTTGGTTCCTTAGAATATGATAGATTGATACATTCAACTTCTCTATTCTTCCGAAAATGCTCAAAAAGCGTTAAGTGTTCATGAAAATCGACTAGATTTTAACGATGTTCAAGTCAAAGCAATTATATTTACCAGAAAACTAAAAGAGTAATAATTTTAAAACTGATGCTTTTAAGAAAACAGATTTTTATTCCTTTGGCCATATCAGATTGAGCAATTTCAAATTGCCAATTTGGAAATATGTGTGTCTTTTGGGTTTGAATTGATGTAGCCTTAAACTTGATGGATACGCTAATAGTCTTGGATTCTTAATAGAACTCCAATTCCACTAATTCTGTATTAATGGTTTATGTGTTCACTCTTAATTGGTTATAGCAATAAAGCTTCCAGTTCAGAACATTGATTCTGATTGACAGATTGGGGCTGGGAGAAGAGCTAGAGAAAATGTGATGAGAATGAGAATTAGCTAGGATATCTTAACTTCCAAATGCTTCATTGAATTTCTTTAGGGTGTTCTTCCTAATATAATCCTCTTCTTTTGTTGTTCACCTGTTGCTTAGTAATCCCAGCATAATCTAATTTCTAAATTGTACATAATATTTATAGGCATTGAAGGATGGTGACTTGTTAATGAATGCGGGAAAACTGAAGGAAGCATTGCCCTATTATGAGAAGGTTATGGATATATTAACCTTCAAGGTAAATGTTTTTATTTTAAACTACTTACCAGATGTGGGGGAAAAAAAAGCATAACTATCATTTCACTGAGTAGCTAATATAATCTCTCAATGCCAACTGAAGTCAATGAGATGAACCTTTTTTCTTGAAACCAAAAGAATATTTTAACTGCCCTTTTTTTCTGAGCATAGCATCAGATCTAGGTTTTGTAATTTTAAATTTAATGACGTATACTCTAGCAGGGAAACTAGGGAAAAAATGTTTGGAGGAATATATGCATGAGATTAATCATGTCTGTGCAGAGTGAGCTCCATGGATTAGCTGCTTTACAGTGGTCGATTTGTCAAGACTCCCTCAATAGGTATGTTCAGAACTTCATGACATCTGAACTTCTCATGGAATTCCCCAATATGCATATTCTAGGTTGTTAATTCAGGTATATCTGTATATGTTTTTTAATTCTAAATTATGTATAATGCCTTTCGTTTAACTTAAGGATAAACAATTTAGTAGTTTTGAAAACATGTCATATGATTGTGTGTTATGTTCGGTTCAAATAGGTTTATCTTGCATTGTTTTGCTGTGTCCAATATTGTTATCCCTATCGGGGTCAATTCAGAAATTTGAGCCCTTAACAAAAGTTTATTTTCTTTTCTTGGTGTTATCACCAAATCTTATTGTATAATCTAGGCTTTTGATGTAAAATGATGACATTGGTGCCGTTTGATGTGAGAGTATCCCCCCAAAAACACCAACCCGAAAAAAAACTTTGTTGCAAATACAGGGATCTGACTCCAGAATTCAACTCCAATTAGGGCATTGGTGCCCTCCGGCTAAGATGACTCGGGCTTTGTTGATATTTGTTCTGGAACCAATCTTTGCCCAAAGCTTCAAATTTGATCTGCAGTGAGGCTACATTAATGGTTTTATATATCACAACACGCTATAACACAAGAGCCCATTTCTCAATGAATTCGTTGGGCTTTCACTAATTTAACTGTTCCTAAAGTGGTGACATTGCAATCTATGGGGGAAAATGGGAATGATATGTTAATATCCTCGCTGATATGCTGAAACAGCTGTTTTCAACCAATGAACCAAAGTGCCAAGCTGTTGGGTGAGGCTACATTAATGGTTTTATATATCTCAACAATATTCATTCTGGAGACGGGGATCTTTGCCACTGAAGAGGTCAAATTTGATCTGCAGTTAGGGTGCCATTGTCAATATTTTTTGCCTGACACAAGGGACAAGATATAACTAGTTCATAGGGAAATAACACCTTCATCAATGAATTCGTTGGGCTTTCACTAATTTAACTGTTCCTAAAGTGGTGACATTGCAATCTATGGGGGAAAATGGGAATGATATGTAGTTTTGATCAGGAAGCCTTGCTTTCTATTGAAAATGAATTGTATGTTTCCAGAAGTGTTAGTATACGATATAGATTCTAAGTGTGTGAGTCTGCAACAACTTGGACTTCGTTCATAAACAACTATAGCCTCTTGACTTGAAAGGGGAGGTGCTTATTATTAATTGGTCGGTTTTATTTTTCAATATTTCCGAACATATTTTGATGATTGACAGGCATAGTGAGGCTCGAAGTATGTATGAGAAGCTTCAATCTCACCCAACTCCTAAAGTAAGCAAGAAAGCAAGACAATTAATGTACAGTTTTCAGGTAATTCCTGGTGGCATTGTGTTTTGGTTTTTCTGCAAAAGTGAGTTGCTAGATAACAGTGCAACCTGAATTTAAAAGCTTAAACTAACTATGACTATCTTTGTCTAGTATTTAAACCCTCTAATCTATTATGTTTCCCATGCATGTAGGATTATTAGTAATGTGTAGTATTCATAGATTTTTAGACTGTGCATTCAACAGTTTCCCATGCATGTAGGATTATTAGCAATGTGTAGTATTCATAGATTTTTAGACTTGCATTTATGGTCGGTTACAAACTCTTGCAGGCTATGGAAATGTTGAAGGTGACCACAGGATCTCCATTTTATTTAAAGAACACAGGCTACCAGAATTATTTTGATGCATTTATTGAAAATAAATCTAACTACCCTCTAGAAGATGGTGTGGTTCAAGAAAGTGCAATGAATCAGATTTGGCCGTATATTCTTTTTCTTGTTTCTCCTATTTTTGTCGTCCTACTTATTGCTGTGCAGAAGAGAATATAAATCTCTTATTGTTTTTGTATATACGTCCACCTGCATACAATTTCTTTTATTTCATTTTTCAATGTTCAAGTCCTTCGAACAGAAGAGAATTCCTCCAGTTTGGACAACTATTGTATAGGTATAGGATTGTAAATATAAGAATCGTGAATATACTCATTTAAAAAATATATATATATTGTTAGGATCCTGATACTCTTCCTCTTATCAAGAGAACTTTTTTGCTAGACTACTATAATTTATTTATGGAGATTACAATCTCCTACAACATGAGATTTATTTTTCCCATAATTTATTTATGGGTATGATGTTTGTACTTTTAAAGGACATACGTTATCTTATTTTAGGAGAGATATAGACACAAGAAATGAAAGTCATGGGAGAAAAAGTGGGTAGTTTTTTTTTTTAATTTAAATTTTAAATAAAAAAAATATTATTGTGTCTATCTCTCTCAAAATGACATAATTTTATATCATTTAAAATGATAAATATTTTTTTCTTTATTTATTTTTATGGAGGGAAAATGACAAAAAGAAAAAGGAACTGTCAGCGGTTTAGAAATTTAGCACATTTTAACCACCAAAAGGTTCATGTTTTGTCTCCAAGATTATCACTTAATCGTATCTAATTTATTGGGAAGGTTAAATTATACCTATAATAATTTATTTATTTTTAAACTATATTATAAAGGAAATTTTCTATTTCAGTATGCAATTTCTGTTTTTTTAGAATTACAATCATTAATCGATATTTAATAATTTAAATTTGAAAATGTATAAACACATTGCTATTATATTATAATATAGAGTAAATAGGACCCATTTTAAAGTGGACCTATTTTAGTCCTTTTGAGGGATTAATGTGAGTCTTTTTTGAATTTGAAAAAGACCACGATTTTAACTAAATGAGTTCATTTTGAATTTGTTAGGGATCTTAAGACTAATTTTTTTTGTTGTAAGAAACTAAAGCGGAGACCGTATTTTTTTGTTAGGGACCAAAAATGATATTTACTCTATAATATATGGATTTTATTAATCTCATGCTAAAAGAGATAAGTTATCTCATGTCATAGAGATAAATTTGTGGGCTTCACCATCTAAATCTTAAATTAGTTAGTTTTTGTTTGAGTCAAATTTAGAATTTAAATTTTAAATATACAAACCAAGCGTTCAAAAAATTGTAAATTTTTGTTTTTAAATTATACGCTCGAAATTCTTTTTATCCTTTTTAAACAAATATTAAAATTTAAAGTTTAAATTTGAAATGGTTTGAGTCAAATTTATATTAAATGTTTTTTTTTTTTGGTAAGCATATGAAATGTTTTAGTTGAGAAATAAGTTTGTTGAAATGTTTTCCCACCCTTTAAAACTCAAATTCAAAATTGAAAATCAAGATTTCATAAAATAGTGGACATTAAATGAGTTGTCTGCCATCAGCAATTGTTAACATATTTTCTCAATTGGATTTGATTACAAATTCAATTTTATTTAATGTATTTTTCTTTTTGTTCTTTTTTACCAAAAAAGAAAAGGTTTTAAATATTTTATAGTGTGAATACAAAAATTAAAATAAAGGAGAAAGCGATACGTCAGCAAACTTGTCAAAGAATGAGTTTCCTTCATAATATTAGATTATACAAGGTTTGCCTGTTGGGAGATTAATCGATTAACTTGAAGATTTAATCGATTAAATCTTCAAGTCAACCATTTTTGTCAATTTTAACCATTTAATTGATTAAATTTTCAAGTTAATCGATTAAAAAGGGGCATATTAATAAATAATTTTTAATAAAGGACAAGAAGTTATTAATTAATTCATGATGGTAAAAGGGTAAAAAAAAAAAAAAAAACCTCGGTCTTCTCAAGAGAACTTTTTTGCCAGACTACTATTTTTTTTTTTTTTATTCAGGGAAAATGACAAAAAGAAGAAGGAATTGTCAGCGGTTTAGAAATTTATCACATTCTTATTTTATTTTTTTGATAAAAAAATTTAGCTTTTTTTTGATAAAAAATTTAGCACATTCTAACCACCAAAAGGTACATGTTTTGCCTCCAATATTATCACTTAATCATATCGAATTTATTGGGAATGTTAAATTATACCTCTAATAATTTATTTATAACTAATTTAATCATCGTTGATTTCCGTCAATCTAATAATTATAATTTGTTAAATTTATTGGAAATTAATAATTAATTAATAAATGAAACCCAAAAAATTTCAATCAATTATAATTTTTAGATTAACGAAAATCAACAGCGATTAGATTAGTTATAAGAGTGATAAACTTTTTTTGGTGGTAAGTATATTCTTTTCCTATTATATAAAGGAATTTTTTATTTTTATTTTTACTAATTGAGTTTTAAATTAAATAAATGAAAATTTTAGAAGGTATCTGGAAGGTAGGATTGTCTTGGCTGTCACAATTGACTCAAAACTCTAAAATTAACTTCTAGGCTGGAAGTGGTAGAGGGTTTATTTCTATAATGACTATTAAAGATAAACTTCAATATTCAATTAAAGACCTGTCACTCTTAAATTAAAATTTTACGAGAGTGGTGCCGCATGTATCATATCCTAGAGACAGATCGGGGATGAGAAAGAGAAGTGGAGATTTTAAACCTAGAGAGAAAAAGAGAGAGACAGGATGAGAGAATAAAAATTAGGATTATAAGAGATAATTATGAATCGTTAGATTTAATTCTAATCTAACGGTAATGACCTTGGTAGTAAGGGTGGTAAACTTATTAGGTGTAAGTATAACCGTCCCCTTTAATTAAGGGTTTTATAAGAGTTATGTTGTAAAAAAAGTGATTGTGTTATGTTATAGAGATTCGTTTTGCGTGCCATAATTTTTTTGCTGCGGGCCCCACAAAATGTTGTGTATGTAGGAAAATATTTTTGGTCATGTTAAATGATAGATGATAAACCTTTAATTAATAGTACATCAATCTTTTATTTTATTTTTTGGTTCACGTGAATATTTTAACCACTGGGTGCACTTTGTTCAATAATTTTCCTTTTTTTTTTTTTTGAAACATGTTCAATAATTTTCCTACTGTTAATAACTAAGCATGTATCATTAATCATGTATCATATTGAATATTATGTTTTCATCTATAATTTAACATAATTACAAAAAATTTCCTACACACCATTTTATGGGGCCCGCAGCAAAAAAATTCTGGCACGCAAAACGAATATCTATGACATAACACAATCACTTTTCCTACGACATAACTCTTATAAAACCCTATATTAAATCAACATTAATGGTTGATTTTACGTATGAAATAAGTATAACAATTAATTGGAATACAATTTTATAAGGAAGGAACTTGAGCCTATTTGAAGCACCTGATAAAAAAGATAGGATAGTATAACTTATCATATCTTATTTTTATCTCTTGTTTGGTGGGTCAATAGGATATGATTAGCTTATCTTATTGTCTCATTTTATCCTATCCAATACATGATTTCTTATCTTATGGGAGGAGCTGGGTTAGAATTCAACAGCATAGGATACCAATATTGGATACCCAATATATCCCCACGCTATCTGATATATTTGTATTTATTGCATTATATTTTATTTTTTCTTTCTTATTTCTCATTCTACATAATCTTATCAGATTGCTAATCAGGTGCTCATCAAACACAGGACATGATATAAACTTATCAGCCACATATCATATCCTACTCTTATCAGCCTCATATCATATCCTATCATATCCACCAAACGAGTCCTAAAGTTATTTTCAGTTTATTTATTTTATTTAGATGCTTATTGATGATAAGTGTGGATGATTTTTCAAAAATGAAAAATCTCTTTAAATATTTAAAACAAATAATATATCAAACTAATTATTATGTTCATAACAAATAATATATCAAACTAACTATTATATGTTCAAGAGAATGATTATTGATGCAAACTTTTATGTGAAATAATTTTTAACTGATATTTTATATAAAATTTTAACAATTCAAAAAATATAAAAAATAATAGACCTGCAGAATTTCTTAAATTACATCTAAAAGGAATGTGGATGAGATGGAGCACCAAAAAATATCTTACACGTATACCATTTCGTTCCACAATAACAAATACTCATGTGTTAGGATACCAAAAAAAAAACAAATACTTATGTGTTTCTCCCCACTGTTAAGACCTCATCCTTTTTAAAAATTAAAAAATAAGTAATGCCTTATCCATAACTTCAATCTCAATTTGTTTGCAGGGTGAGTAATTTGTTATTCTAACAATTAATAAGAAAAAAAAAAACTTATTTGAAGTTAGTTATCTTTAATGTAAACAAATAAGAGTATGTTATTCTAAAGTTTTAATAAGTTAAGATTGTAACACATTTTAAAATAAATCAATAATAGCAATTATATATCATTATTATTTGTTTACTTTACAGACAAGTTTATTTTAAATAAACCACGTGATTTTTGTTGTGTGGTGCTCAACCATCTTTCAACTACATCATTATCATAAATAGCAATTATATATCATAATATACCTAACAAATATTTATGGAACTATATATAAAGCCAACACAAATGGGTAAAATATTCAACAGTTATTGAGAATTGCACCATGAAAAGTTAATGATAATTGATGGAGTAGCAGCTTGTCTCACGAGAATTTTCATACCTACCAATTATCAGTAACGTGAAGGATTCATTGACCTTATTTCAAATCGCTCCTTTTTAATTAGAGAAGGTCATTATCAATTGGTTAAGAAATCATTTTCACCCCTATCAAGCAAACATTAGTCTATGGTGTTTCATTGCCTCATATGGTCAAAAAATGACCATACTAGAATGAGACATTACTCTCTTTCAGGGGCGGAGACAGGGGAGGTTAGGGTGGGCGGCCGTCCTCCCCCTCTAAAAGAAATTTAAAAAAAAAAAATATAGTTGTAGGTCAAATATAGTATTGTTGTTACTATTAAATGTGTTTTTTTTAGAAGTTCTGATTTGAAATCCAAGTTAAAATCTACCTCCACCTAATGTGTATGTGTTATGCGTAACTTTTTCTGCATTTTATTTTTTATTTTCGTATGCTATGTTTTGGTTAATGAAAGCTTTGGCTTTTTTGTCATCCTTTTGCTCTCTTCTCATTTGTATGGTTGTGTTTCTCTTTGTGTAGTGATTTCATATCAAGAAAATGGATTTTCTCTAACTTAAAAGATTCACTTTTCGTGGTAACTTGGTTGTAGTCTTTTATTTTATTTTATTTTTAAAAATATAGTTAAAAATATTGTTTTAGTTAAGACACTTTTTTTTTTAAATTATTATTTTAAACTACTTTTTATGTCTGTTGGACCCGACCAAAAATACATTTTTCTAGTCTTCCAAATGTTATTAAATGTTAATATTTTGGTAAAAAATTACCTAAATAAGTTTTGCGAGGTCAATAGATAAAATAAATAGTTATATTATGTAAGATAAAAAAATTAATTTTTACCCCCATCGTGGCTTGCTGTTTTTGTTTACGTTGATCATCTATATTCTACCACGCACCTTAGCTTTCATGAAGATATGGACCCAAGGCCCATGTAGGGCCACAGGCAGCCCATTTTCGTCAACCACATACTTGTCTTTTTGACTCCAATAAAGACAAAAACTTCCATGCACCCTGCCTCCCCCCTCATTTCCAATGCTTCCAAATATGTTCATTAAACGTAGAAAATTGTTTGGGTTCATTTAATAAAAGCAATTATAGACACTACTAAACTTTGAAACAATTATCATAGTTATCACAAAATTTAAATTTTATTAAATCAATTTTAGAATTATAAAAATGGGGAGGTTATAGTTAGTACATTGTTTTCTTACTATTAAATCTTAAATATTGATTTTTGTCAATTTGACGGTTGTAATTTATTGGGTCATATTTATTAATTAATTATTAATTTTCAATAAATTATAACCGTTAGATTGGCAGAAATCAACTGTTAAGATTTGGTAGTAAGAGATAGTAAGAAAAAGATGTACTAAATATAACTTCTCCTATAAAAATTACTAAAAACTCGTTCAGTTATTATTAACTGCTAATATTACCTGAAAATTACACATTTATTTAATATAATTTTTTTTAAATAAGGGTGTCCAACACTTACACATAATAGGAGAAGAAAAAATATACCATAAAGTTAAAGAAAAAGATCTTTTGTGGAATGGAACTCAAAAACAAGTAAGATCTTAAGAGACTTAATGTTGCTTGAACTAAGATTCTTGAGTTGTTAGTGTGTAATTTATTTATATGATTTGTAACTTCACGGATTTTGATTCCAAAAATATTTTATTTTTCAAATATAGACATCCAGTTGTATTGTATATTCCCTTGTCATTCTATCTCATCCGATTACCATAGTTTAACTAGTTTAGTTTAATACGTGATTAGTTAGTCCCCTTAACTTATATAAGTCATGTTATTGGCTTACCATTAAGTAAATTGGAACAGTGACCAAAATGCCACTGTTCACCAAGTTTTTTATCTAAATGTCATGCGAACAGTGTTCACCACGTTTCTAGTTTTTAACGAACTTCATACCTTTTTTTTTTAACTTGGTACTTATTATGAAATGTGACACGTCAGCGAACAGTGTTATTTTGGTTTAGATAAAAAACTTGGTGAACAATGATATTTTGGTCGATGTTCCTAAATTTTGGTTTTTCATTTCTCACTTTGTTTATGTTATTCCTCTAACTCTTGCCATATTTCTCAATAGCACCATCATCTCACAATGTAAGAACATAAATTTTTGTTAGGTTACCGAAGAAGATTGAATTAATACAGCATAGGGAGCTTGACATTCATATGCTTCTACCATTATATTCAATTATTTGTTTGAGTTTCTCAGATCTCATGGACGGCTAAACAAAGCCATCACCAACGCTGATCATTGGATTTTTATGCTGAAATTTTCATAAAGAAAAATATATCGAGAAGAAAAAATAATTGATGGATCAAAATTATTTGTTTCCACGGAAATGCCATGATTTGAGGAAAGGATGTCAGAATATGTAATTTTTAATGTGAAAATTGAAGATGACAAATTAATAAGGAAAATACAGAACACACATGCCAAAAATTTCTGCAATTTATGAACATTGAAGTCTTTGAACAGAGTTATTTTTATTGAGCTAACTTAGCTACCTAGAAACTTCCAACTACTATTTAGCCAAGTAAAAGACAAACCCAATTGCTATTCATGGATTATCCTTTACAGCTATCCATTTTCCATCTATTCTGTTCAATAAAACCTACCATTTCAATAACATAGTAAATATATGGGTTTTATAAGAGTTATGTTGTAGGAAAAATTTTTATTATTAACTTTTTGTGCCATCACATTTTTATTTATTTTTTTGAGATAATATTAAAAAAAAATTGAAGAGAGAGAAAATGTTAATCTAATGGTGATTAGATAAGTAGTAAGTTGGTAGTGAAAAATTTTGGTAATGAGAATATCCCTCCTCTTCAATAACATAGTAAATATATTTATGTATCACCATTATTAAGCCATTGACTAGAAAACAAAAATTGTTGGGGTTATTTCGTGAACCAAAAGGGTTGCCTTAATAGAGCTTTATTGCCATTAATCAAGAGTATGCCAAAGTAAGTGGAAAAAGTATGACGTCTTCATCTACCACCTAGAGAAGGCGTCGAGGTATTCCTTATCCAAATCAAGAGAGGGTAATTTAGTCATTTTGAGATGGAAAAGTTGAGGAATCAAATCAGCAACAAATTTTGAGCATATTTTTTATTATTTATTTTTTGGTTTTGTTTACAGAAACAATGTTAATGCTTTAACTATAAGAAATAGGTCCCTAGCAAATGGAGATTTCCCATGTTACAAATACAAATAATGCTCAAACAGAAAGGGTCCATAAACCACCTGTTAGTAAGAGTCAGCATGAAACAATTATACCAGCCTTATTCAAATTTCATCATCTGCCTATCAACAACAACTGAGAATAAGTCACAAGAAAACCTTCTGCAAACAAAGCAAACTAAACCAAAAGGGCAGAATCTTTCTGGTTGTTTGGATTTCAATCCCTCCATGTTTTTTCTTTTTTTTGCCATGTGAACTTCCTTTCGAGGAAAAGAAAAGCACAAGAAGGTTTCTTGTGCTTGAACTCTACATATCAAAGGAAATGAAAACTAATTTTGATTCCATATTCCCACTTATCATGCATGTTGTTTTCTTTTGAATATGGTCCAAAGAAAGGTTCCAACCAAGCTTGGTATCCAAGCTGATCATGTCAAATCTGATGAGTGCATGACAAACCTGAAGCTATCTTCTTCCCAGCGCCAAGATGGCAAAAGCGGAGGAACTGATAGGATGAAGAAAATGAAGAAGTCAAGGACAGTTAAGCTTTCTGATTTGGAGGGCCTTCAATCACCATCTTCAAGGAGGAGCTTATCCCAACACAGAAAGCCACCACCTCTTCATGTTCCAACTACTGCAGCATTCACACAAAAACAGAAGCCTTTGGTGAGAAGGTCCCCCAGTTACATGAAGCCCACCAGGAGTTCAGATGCAAAAAAGGAGCTTTTGCCAGTGAGCCTTCGGAATACCCAATCTTGTTCAGATGGTAAGAATCTACTACGAAAATGTTCAAGTGATTCAAACACTAGCTGTGTTTCTAGTAAGAAACCTGCAAAACATTTATCAATATCCTCTAGTTTGAATTTGGTGAGAACATTAACAAAGGCTCCTACTTTTGAGCCTTGTAGAGTTTGTCCGAGAAAATCTACCACAGGAGTTGTGTGTGCAGATATGAATGCACCAGAGAGAGCTACCTGCTCTTCAACTCTGAAAGACTCTAAATTTCCTGCATACCTCATGCTTAATCCTGGGGGTATTGAATCTGAGGGAGCTTCAGTCATGAAGGTTTGCCCATATATATATTGTTCTCTTAAATGCCATCTTCATGCTCCTGTGCCTCCATTAAAGAGCTTCATGTCAACAAGGAGGCGTTTTTTGAAGAGTATAAAGCTGGAAGCTATAAGCCGTCGAAGATTGAAGGTGCCCTGTGAGACAAAGGACTCTGATATTGAGCAGATTGTCATTGAAGGAAAACCTGCATGTGATGAAACTGATACGGGTAATCCAGTAATCCCTCCCTTGGCACAAGAAATTGGTATGGATTTCTTTATCGAAATCTATGCCAAGGAAAAGGGAGGAGCTGGCAAAATGGAAAGACTCGACTCAGTCAAAGACCTTGCAGATCAAGAAGATATCAAGTCGGCAATTAAGGAGAATGGCATTGCAACAGAAGAGGATGGTGTCAAGCAAGTTAATCCAAGCGTAACTTATGATCTCCCCAAGTCCGAGTTTGATTTCGAGGAGGATTTCAAAAACTACTTTGATGATGATGCTGCAATCGAAGCAGATACCAAGGTGAGCTTTCATCCAGAGCAACATGTTGAAGATGCAGATAAAAACCTACTTAGCTGGTTTCATGAAGAAATACGTACGGGAAGCTACTGCAGTGAGAGTAGCTATGATAGGGAACACATGGAGAATATTGAATTGGATGATTCTGATTCCAAATATCAGACTGATATGGTGTGGGAGGAGGAACAATTCTGTGGATTCAACAATGAAGAAGATATTGGTTCTTCTGTACAGGAGGAGACTAACTCAAAATTGGAGTCCTTATCAGAGGGTTCGCATGATATATCTGAAATGTGGTTAGATGACACCCTTAGCAGCCATTATGCGGACATTCTGCTTGAAGAAGCACTCTCAGAAGCCAAAGAAGAAAAAAGCACCTGTTTTGAAGCACAACATCATGGCACTAATTCTGTCCTAGAAGGCACAAGTGAAAGCATCAAGTTCGAGACTCAAGAAACTGATTATTCGTCCAACAGCAAAAGTTATGAGTACGACCAATCTTCTTTGACAGAGGTAGTATTTAAGCATCCGATAAATGCAGAAGATGATAATAGAGAAAATGAAAAACATGTGGATGATGAGGCCAGTTGTGTCTTAATGGCACTTGATGAAGAGACAGTTGAAAATAGTGAAGGTCACAAGATCAGTGAAACTTGCGACATTGATGAGAGCCATGAAGGCAGCAACACAAGCCTAGCGAATAATGATGAAGGAATTAGACAAGAGAACCAAATTCACTCGACTGATGTGCCAGAAGAAAGCACCATTATTGTCCAGGATCAGGAATTATTGGAGGAAAATCAAGTTAAAGCCAGTAAGTTACACAGCACAAGCAGCAAAGGTGGTGAAGAGAAGAACACAAGCAAGAATTGGCAATGGGCAACAAGGTGCAAGAGACCTATGCAAGACGATGAGGAAATGAGAAAGATCAACCCGCGAAAGCCAAATTTCCTGCCCTCGGTTCCTGATCCAGAACCAGAAAAGGTTGACCTAAAGCACCAAATGATAGATGAAAGAAAAAGTGCAGAGGAATGGATGGTTGATTTTTCACTCAGACAAGCTGTCACAAAACTTGCTCCAGCTGGGAAAAGGAAGGTGGCATTGCTGGTTGAAGCTTTTGAAACAGTAATGTCAATGCCCAAATGTGAAACCCATATAAGAAACGACTCACCCTTTGCTCATGCCAGACCTATTCAAGCTTGTAGCTGATGTATGCTGCTGAGGTAAAAACAGAGGCCTTCTCCCTTCTCTTATTCATATCAGCAAGTGCTATCTTGCACAGGAAACAGAGGATTAAGACAACAGGAGAAAGAATCTCCAGCAGTAATTTGCAAGTCTATTACAACGAGTAACTTGTTATGTACCTCCTTTCTGAAGCATGGAGGCAAGATTCAGGGAGGGACGTGTGACTTTTACATGGAAACTGAAGCACAAGAATGGGATTTTGTGGTTCCCACTAAGCTCTATCTATGGATTTGATCTACAAATTTGTTCAGTGTACTTCGGTGTTTACTTTCTTTAAGTTGTGTTTGATGCACTAGTACTTATATGTAATAAGGGGCATTGATGCTCCAGATATGTTGATTTATTCTCTTTGTTTGTATCATGCAGAAGCGTAGTAAATAAAATGTTTATTCATGAGAAAGCGTTACACGATGATATAAAGTAAACAACAGAAACAATATCATAAGATTATATTACAACAATGAACAAAGGACCATAAATTTATACAAATAGAACGCAATTAGATGCAACTTAACCTAAATATTTCTCTATATTGATTCATAAAGCAAATTACACACAGAACTTTTCATTTATTTATTTTTTAAAATTAACTACCGTTCCGTAAGCAAATTACAACTGCATTTCTTTTTTTTTTTTGGTGAAAACAACTGCATTTCAACTTCTTTGTTGTGTTCAACTGTTTTAAATTAAGCAGAAGTAAGTACAATTAAGCAGAAGTAAGTACAACATTATCTATTTATTTATTAACAATGGTGGATTTGGAAAAAAGAAAGAGCTAACAAGACAAATTCTGCTCCAAACATTTTGTTTAATTGCCTAGCATACAATTACAACTAAGGCCAAGAAAAAGGTAAACTAACAATAAATAAAACTATAAATAGTTCTCATTACCTAAAATAGTTTAGTTAAACTCAGTTACATCATTTGTTTTGTTTGCAATCATGCACATGGAAGATATTTACCACAGGAAGCTGGGAAGCTCTTATCGTTTTAGGCTAAACAGTTTTACACACAAGTAGATCACCACCTATTTCCGTTCGGGTAAATGAATGTCAATAGTAGGAGAACCACGAATCAGAGATTCAAGTTGTGCACGAAAGTTTCTCAGCTGAGAGCCATGTGAAGTTTGCTCCTGCAAACCTGCTGTATGGGGACTAACCTCTACGTGTTCACTCTGTTCCAAAGCTTCTTTTGCTTTGATGTCTTCATTAAACAACCTAAGGGCATCTGTTGTTGACAAAGAATGCACTGATTCATGCAGATCTTGGAATTCGTTTCTTTTTTCTAGTGTTTCAACCAACCTCTCTTTTAACTGATCTGGAAGATAAGCAAAAGCACTACACAGGAAGCAAAAAGCCAAAAAGAAAATTTTAGAAAATATATAAGTGAACCAGTAACAATATTAAAATTCAAATACACTGCATAATTATCTCTGTCTTCCCTCTCAGAATACCTGGCAACACCTCTTACAACACCCCAGCTATAACCAGCATGAACTGATTGTTTAAAACCAATATTGAACCCCTCCTGTGAAGAAGCTTCCTTCCCTGCTACGAGACCATCTCGATACCCAATCTAAAATATGACGGAGAATGAAAACAGGAAGCTAATCATTTTATAGAAGTAAGAAATTAGAAATTAAAATAAGGAAAATTAATTCTAAATTGTGAAAATACCGTATGGAATTGGTCATGCCTCCTCTGCCACTCCCTGTCCAAATCTGATGAGCTATCCAACTTGTCATCAAAACCATCAAGGCTCAAATCATCACCCTCACAATCTGAAAGCATAATATACAACTATATGCCTTAAAGCAGGAGACTGAAAAACTCAGAACAATAACTTAACTAGTAAAAAAACTTCAATAACGTAAATAATACTAGAACTTCCAGAGTGTGGTCCTTTAGTAATAGACTTTCCATATTATTCACCCATACTGAATCTTACCATTTAACTTATTTTCTTGATCCTCGGCACTGGTTGGTCTTAGTTTTAATTTTGACAGTTGTAAACTTTCATCATAAAGTTCTTCAGCAAACCCACCCTCCATCTGCAACGCAGATAAATTATCAGAAATAAGCTAACTCAAATATTCTAGTTAACCAAGTTAGCCCAGACATAGAGAAAAAGACATCTCATTTTTCAAATTGCAACCTAATTTCTCCTTGACCGTAAATAATTTCTTTCACTAATCACTAGTACGAATCATTTAAAGAGCACAAAGTCAAAGCACTGCAACTATGAAGGAAGAATATCTAAGTTACACCACCAGTCCATCATAACATTAATGGGTGCTAAAAGCAATCAATAAATATTGTAAATATCTCTGCAGAATTTTTGGCCAAATTCATCAGAATATTATACAATTTGAAAAGCCGTATTGCTATTCTTAGACAAGAAACCAGAATATTTAAGCCGGTGATTTCAAGAGAAAGAAACATCTTCCTATCCAAAGGGTTCTTTTCCTTTATCTTTTTTTTTTTTTCTAGTTAAAATGATGCTTTTTCTGTATCCTACTGGATCAGAAAGCCCATGGTATATCCTGCTGGAACGGTAATGGTACGTGATGTCCATTAGGAACTAAAAGAAATGATCATAGGACTGGGAAATGCAGCATATAATATAGACCAGAAAGATTTGTGCTGAACTCAAGTAAGCCACTGAGTTAGAGGATTTCACTGAGTTAGAGGATTTCAAAAATGTGACAAGATGTCACCTAGTTGGTCACTGAGTTAGAGGATTTCAAAGCTAAATATTTTTCATACTGCCAGCAAAAAGGAGTTCAACAGAGCAAAACAATTTCAGACATAAATATGAGATAACATTTATGAAACTTTACTACGAAATTTTTTAAGTCAATAAATTTTAGTTGCAAGTCTTAATCTGTACAAAAATTTTAAGTTAATAAAAAAAGGTATGTTGTCCGGATGCTGAAAAAGTATACTGTTAAATGCTTTAATTCTTTATTTTCATTGGGTTAATGTTTGTGTAAACAGAGTTGGATCCAGAATTCATCTAAGTGATTTGATGTATAAATCAATGTTCCTCTCAACATTTTAAACCATCTATGTAATGTTTCCTTTTTCTAATATAACTTTTAAATAAACTACCACTAGTACTAAACTATCTGAATAGGTGTGTCCTAGACCCATCTCATAATCCTACTTCAAATACAAAAGGATCTCGTCCATTTTCTCATCTTCAAAGAGTTTGACTCATTCAAACTCTCACACCTTCATGTAAATCTCTTCTATAACTAAAGAGTTAATCCTCATACACACCTTCTAATCCTTGCTCTTCTTAATTGACACTGTACACAAACACCACCCTTTTAGCTTCAAGCCTCTTGAAGCACAATGATCAGTCACCCCTTGTGGCTGTCTCTTCCATATACTCTGCGAATATATAAATCCTACATTAACCATGATCCTCCCAGATTGAACAAGGTTTAAGAGTCCATGTTCATTCTGGCATTCTGCTATCACTATTCCTATTAGGTTGAGCTCATCAGAATTTTCCAGATAATAATTTCAATGGCTTTCTTATCGAGGTTTCAACTAATAAACCTAAATAGAAGTAGCTTTAACCAGGAGTACTTAAAGTGAATTCTTTACTAACCTTTAATGAAAAGAAAGAGAAATGTACAAAAAATAAAACAAAAGATATGTGTAAATATTTACACATATTACTCTGGCATACCAATTTAATGAAGCAACACACATGGGAAAAAAGTAGGATACACATTTGCCACCAGAAAGCACAGAAACAAGGGAAACCAATTCGCTTATCCACTATCAAGTCCTAAACTCAGAAATCATCGTTGCCTTACGGAACCAAAAAGAAAAAACGCATTTGGCTGCCCAAACTCAAAACTCTCAATTTATATTTTTTTTTTTCTTCTCATGTCTTCAAAGTCCAAGTCAACTAAATTCATCTTCATTTATTTTTTTTCTCTTCTTTTATGTTCAGTTCGTTCAAACAATAGAATCATAGTTCACACCAAAGAAAAAAATACCCAATATTTGTGTAGAACTAATGTATTTAATGCCTAAAAATTATGACTAACATTTGTGGTTATCAGGAACTACCGTGGGATATTTTCAAGCAAATCTTCACTAGATAAATTTTCATTAGAATGATATATGATTACTTGAGAGATAAATGAAGATATTACCTGTGCAAGATTCGATGACAGTGGCAAAAACAACACCCTTGCAAAGCTGGTATATCAAGCTCTGCAAACAAATCCACAAAATCAAAGAAAAATTCGAACAAGAAGCCTTAAAGTTACTCGATAGCACAATTTAAATTGAAAAAAAAAAAAAAGGCCCAGATGAAATTTCAAAGTTAAAGGGCAAACACCCCATGATAACATATGAAGCAAGCAGAAAAAATCCTAAGATAAACATGCAGAAAAATCCTAAGAAAAACATATGAAGCCATTGAGGAGAAAAAAAAAAAAAAAAAATCTTGTGAACGGAAACCGTACCTTTGTAAAGAAGAAGAACTAGTTGAAGCAAGAAGAAATCAGAATAGAAGAAGAACGAGTCGAACGAAGAGAAGAAGAAGAAAAAAATCGCTAGTTAAGGCTCTGTATTGGTTTTTAAAAATAATTTTTTAATTTTCACAATAAAAAAATTAAAAAATTCTTTTGGTTTTATAAAAATTGTTTTAAAAATTATAATTATTTTTTTATTTTTAGAATCAAATTTAAAGAATATATTTGGGTTATTTTTATTTTCTATTTTGATTTTTAACTTACAAAAAAATATAAAAAAATAATTATTTTATAAAATAGTTTTAAGAAGAAAAAAAAAAAAAAAATCAGAACACGCACGCTTAGTTGGTGATTTACTGATTTTCAGGTGTGAATGGTTTTGTTTACTTTTTGGTCCAAAAATAATAAAAGGCCCAACTCAAAAATTTTCATTTGGCCCATTTATCGCTACTTATTGGGCTTGGGCTTTTCTTATCACCAAACCAACTAAGTTTGTAACTGCCATTCAACTCCAAGCAAAGCCATTTGTCGTGTAGTAAGTGGCTATTATACCTTACCTTCCTCCTAAGTAATCGCATGCAGCAACTGTTTTAATAACTAACTGTCATGTTTATTTTGTTTGGGGGATTCTGTTATAAAAACTAACACCCCAACTCGCCACCGCCATTTTCGAAATGGATCATCGGGCTCTTATTCTCTTCGTTGTTTCCTCTCTCCTCTTCGTCTCGTCGATCTCGTCGGAGGAGACGGTTGACGACGGAGATTTGTTGATCCGGCAGGTGGTCGGCGGCGTGCGGTTGGGAGCAGAGCATCACTTTTCTGAGTTCAAGCGTAGGTTCGGGAAGGCGTATTCTTCCAGGGAAGAGCACGATTACAGGTTCAAGGTATTCGAGGCTAACTTGCGCCGAGCTCGTCGTCACCAGAACCTGGATCCTTCCGCGGTTCACGGTGTGACTCGTTTCTCGGATCTGACACCTTCGGAGTTTCGAAAGAATGTTTTGGGACTCCGAGGTCTGAGGTTGCCTTCCGATGCAAACAAGGCTCCCATTCTCCCAACCGATAATCTTCCCGCCGATTTTGATTGGAGAGATAACGGAGCAGTTACCTCTGTCAAAAATCAGGTATGATTCTCAATTTCTCATTCATTTCATTTATTTTATTTATTTAAATGTTTGATTTTTTATTTGCATTGTTTTGGAAATTAGGGTTCGTGTGGATCGTGTTGGAGCTTCAGCACTACTGGGGCCCTCGAAGGTGCTCACTTCCTTGCTACCGGGGAACTTGTTAGTCTTAGCGAGCAGCAGCTCGTCGATTGTGATCACGAGGTTTGTTTGTTTCTTTTCCTTTTTGGTAGCATTTGGTCTCCCTTTTCATTAAGATGTAATTGTTGGATATCTCTCGAAGAGAAGTGGTTTCCATCGGCTAAGTTGGCTTGGTGCCGAAAAAATAATTTTAGCCACTGCCAATTCGAATCTTTCATCAGAAGATATCAATGGCTAAGATTTTAAGGAATTATTCCTTCTCATGAATACACAAAAGAGCACTTATCATAATGAAGTCGAATTTCAAAATAAAAGAATGCCCCTTTTTTTAATTTAAAATACAAAAATTTTGAAAAAAATGGACACCCTCTCGGAGAGAGGCCTAGGTGAAATCAACGTGTCTGTATATTGCTAAAAAAAAGTAGAACATTTTTTAAAACTCACATGTCTATACCATAATATTTATAAAAAATGTTTGTTTTTTCTAAAGTTACATTACATGACTTTATCTAATGTTCATGGAAACGAAATGAACATTAGACAAAGTTATCTAAGGTAGCATTGGAAACTTTTTTACCTAAAAAAAATGTACCAATTTTTAAAACCAGCCTCTGGGTTTGATGCTTGTCCTCTATGTGTTTGACATGAATGGTTCTGGATAATTAGGTAATGTTTAGCACATGAAGATGAATCATATAGGCTTATACTGTAAGCTTGGGTTCGGGTTGTTGTTTTCAATCGTTAACTCAGATCAGGAGCTAGCTATAGTTTGAGCTACTTTTTGGAGATTGTTATTGACCGAGGGTAATATAATTTGGCTTTAGTTATTAGGTTAAATAAAATTATCCTCTTATACTTGTGGGTGGCAAATTCTTAGTCTACGTTATTGCTTTTTTTGGAAGTCATATTGGTTCTGATTTTTTCTTAACTGCCAACAATTTTGTTAGGTAATAGATGTGTTAAAAACTAAATGTTCATATAATTCAGAAATCATTTTATAACAACGCTCACCTTGTAGAAGTGGGTGTTAAACATTTCTAAGGTAACATATGATGAAGGATTGATATTATTAATCCTTGTGTGTCAACTTTGGTGAGCTAATGGATGAAAAGATTACGGTTAGTCATTATTATGTGGATGTTGTTGTCTGATGTAATTTATTTCATTTTGTCTAACACTTATTAAAGAAAGTTGTAGTTAGTCGAACTTGCTCACCTCCTTTGCCCAATTGATGTTGTTTTAGAGGTCCGCTAATGCAGATTTCTTATCCTAAGGTTGGAACACTTTTGTTTAAGATTTAACAAAAAAAATTTAAATAAAATTGTTTGCAAATTCTATATTAAGAGATAGAATTATAAATTGAATTATAACACCGGAAAATATTTTGTAAATGAATTAAATTCTGAAATTAATCACTACAAACTAGTTTCATACAAGTGAAATGAATTCTTTTAACTTAAAAGATTTCAAACACAGGAAGGAAGGAAGATTATTAATTAGCAATTGATCCTTGCTTATCTTGTCTGAATTGGACTTATTCCTATGTGCAGTGTGATCCAGATGAACCAGGTTCCTGCGACTCTGGTTGCAATGGTGGATTGATGAATAGTGCTTTTGAATACATCCTTAAATCTGGTGGGGTCATGCGGGAGGAAGACTACCCTTATTCTGGTACTGATCGGGGAACCTGCAAATTTGACAAAGCAAAGATTGCAGCATCAGTGGCAAACTTCAGTGTCCTCTCCCTTGATGAAGACCAGATTGCTGCGAATCTTGTGAAAAATGGCCCTCTTGCAGGTGAGTAATTTTCGTCTTTTGGGGTAATTTTTTATTCAATTATTAATTTGACATTCAACTGTGGATATTGATGGCTGATATCTTTGTAACTGTCAATGGGAACAAACACAGTGGCCATCAATGCAGTATTTATGCAGACATATATAGGTGGAGTATCATGCCCATACATATGTTCAAGGCGGCTGGATCACGGGGTCTTGCTGGTGGGATATGGTTCTGGTGGCTATTCACCCATCCGGATGAAGGAGAAGCCATATTGGATCATTAAAAATTCATGGGGAGAGACCTGGGGAGAAAATGGATACTACAAGATTTGCCGGGGACGAAATATATGCGGCGTGGACTCCATGGTTTCCACTGTCGCCGCTGTTCATACCACCACTACTCAGTAGTAGGATGTTAACGTAGTTGGCCTTGTCAAATGTCTATGTATAAAACATAATCTCTGCATTACGCTTTTTTTACCGTAAAACATCAATCATTGCCCACATTTTAAAGTGGTGTCAATGCTGTTAATCTATGCAATCTTGAAAAACAGTTTGTAGACCAACTTTATGAACATTGAATTGCTCTTCATTTGCAAACTATCATTACTGATTTAATGTTGAGCGCGAGTAATTATACTAGACTGTATTTAAATTCAGATCTTAAACTTTCATGGCCAAGTTAATGAATCGAATTAAACTGCAATCTCGTAACAAAACTGCTTTATTTTAGCTTATTTTGGTTCTCTTAACACATAATAAGACCCTTGATTTAAAGATAAATCTATGATGTAAAAATAAAATACAAATTGTGTATTTATAAATAGGTGAGTGAGATTGTTTTTCGTCCCTGTACATGTACATTTATTATAATTCATTCATAATGCCATGATGTGGGCACAAGTTCACATCGATACCCAACAAATATACTACTAAATCATTTTCAAAATTATGCAAATTACGATATCAATATAAAGCTATTTTTTGTAAATAAAATAAATAAAGATATCAATAATAAGTTGTCTTGTTTAAGTTCTAATTATTACACTACGGCTACGCCTGCCTGGCTCAGACAAAGTTACACCCCTAATTGGGGTATTTATTCCCTCAACGGATAAATAAACAAGATACGGCAAGGTGTAGGATGAAAAAGCTCCCAGGATACTAGCATATACAATGCCGCAGATACCAATCACTGACTTGTCACACAGCAAATGAAAGAATGAACACAGGTAGGTCCAAATCTAAATCCCACATTCTTATCAATATGATTTTAAAGCATCAGTCATCCTCTTCGTCTAGCAATGAAAACGAGAAAGGGTTGAACTTGTAACCATCGCCCTCATAAAACTTGTTTTGGTACTCCACCCAGTGAAGTCGTAAAGCATGCAAGAAAGCGCTCAGAGTTTCCATGACAAGTAACACACCAACAGTAGCAAAAACGAAGACAACGATGCCCACTATCAGGATAATCACATTATTGTACCTGTTACATCAGCCAGAGAAATTACCAGTCATTCCCCCACATTAATTATCCGGATAAACTATTGTTGAATTTGAGAGGAAAACATATAGATTGTAGAGAATGAACTAAGAGCAACAAGAACCACTAAACCAACAAGAACCACCATTTTCATAAATCCTACATTTTTAAGAACACATATTTCAAAAATCAAACATCGGCATTTTAACAGTTAGTGAGTTTCCACTTATAGATATCGTGCAGTAGCATAAATGTGCTGAATAATTTCCACTTGGTGAACGCTCACCACTTTTACCCTCCACAATCCACATCAAGAGTCTCAAGTAAGAAAATGTAACAGAAATTCATAAACTTAACATACCCCCATGCCATCATCAGAACCTTCTCGTAGAATACACTTGATAACTCTGAATGAGCAAGACTGGGTATAAAAAAAGGAAAACATCAGTAAATGCATAACTGTAATTAATACATACATATAACATACCTACAGATAAATACAAATACAAAACTAATAACCTAAATGATGTGAGGTTCCAACCTTGAATCTCTTGTACTCAAGCATTTATATTAGAATAGAACAATTGCGCCACTTAAAGACATACCTAAGGGCCCACAGACGAAGGTAAGAAGCTGTATTAGAGACTGCTCCAAGTACAAATTCTATGGTGTGAATGAGTTGATGTACAAAGACTTCACTGAAATCAAATTCCTCATGACCATGGGAATCATGACTTGCCTCCACTTGCAAGCTCTCCTCTGTGCTTTCGAGTGGTATATAGGATTCAACTCCATGCCTCTGAAATAACATAACTATTAGAACCAGAACATAGGTAAAAGTTCCATATTAGAACAAAAAGAGAACTTGAAGGACAAAAGGAAGCATACATCTTGATGTTGCTTCTTCAAAATAAAAGGTTTTGGCAAAAGCATCCAGGGCACAGCGACAACAGCTAGAAGCAAAAGCACAAGCTGGTAGGAACAGAAGAAAGCGCATAAGTATTATTCTTACGGAAATACAACAAAAGGTGGGGGGAGGGATGTTGGGAGTTAACCAACCTGCAGATTTTTCTGACCAACAAAGAGTTGGTTTTCACCCAAATCATCTGTCGGGCTCAGGAACATGTAGATCATTACATGGTACAAATCAGCTTGAGAACCAGTGACCCACTTCCAAATAATAAGAAGGGAAAGGTAGCCAAATAGACTGTTGAGAAATATCATCTGGGGAATGAATTGGAACCTGAAAGAGGTGAAATATTGAAATGAAAAATTACATTAATTTTAAATTAGTAAGCAAGTTCCTAGTGATCAAAATTCAAAAGAATCAGAGATTTGATTGCAGGTGAGAATAACCGAACAAACCAAAAAAAAAAAAAATGCTTCCCTCAAGGCAGAAAAAAAGATTTAAGTAGGATTTTCCCATAATAAATGTTACCGTTCAAATACATTTGAACTTACCATACATTTACGTTGTTCCTAAAGAATTTGGCATTGCAATAGCTCATTATAATTCCAAGGTTCATTTGAGCAACCCCGAGAAGAATTGACATTTTCATTTTCAATGAGTTAAGGAATGGTAATTCACTTCGTGTACCATGCCATACAGGATCCACTCCAAAAGGGTAAGTGCGACGCACTTTTATCAGGCCCACTGTTGTAGCATCCCTGCATCAAAAAGAGGGTAAATAAAAGAGAATGAGAATGAAAGACGGTTAACTCTAAAAGCATAAAGCACAATGTTAAATGTTATAAATCAAAGGATTTGTTATACCTGCAAGAAAGGTCACGACATTCATATGCAGAGGGACCGAAGATTTCAAATGGGACAGAAAAGAACTCATTATAGATAAAACCAGTGTAGATTGAGAAGAGTGCCATCAATATAATAACATAACGACCTCCAAAAGTCATCTCCGTTATGTCATCGAGCTTCTGTTTTTTACCCAAAGATTCAATATTAAATACTGGTTTTATAAAAAATAAAACACACACACATACACTTGAAATATGTTTATGCAAGAGAAAGGAAAGTAACACACCACCAAGCAGAAATCAATGGCAAATTACAATGTCAATCTGAAAGGTTTTCACTGTTAATCAACAAATTTAAAGATTTTTCATCATCGGGTTAAACAGAAAAAATGAAATTGTCGTCAAAGATGTTAGTTGGCTTAATTGGCAAAGTCCTTTGCAATGACTCCAAGGACCAGCAGTCGAATCTGCCTTCACTAGGAAGGGAGGGCTACTTAACACTAATAGATCAAAATATATATATATATATATATATATATATATATATATATATATTAATAACCACTAATTTGAATGATTTTAAGCACTCTCAATGCATGATTTTGAAAGAAAAAAGCACCAAAACAATAGTTATTAACAGCGTGCTATTGCGGGGCTATAGTGCCCCGGTTGCATAGGGAGGGTCACCACAATTTCTGTTATGCAACGCTAGGATTTACTGTAGCGACCGCTATGGGAAATGAAGGGAAAATCTCATATTTGCCCGTATAAATGATGTCCCAACCACTGAAGGGGTGTAATGGACTTTTCATCCCTTTTTAATTTAAAACACAATCTGGACTCTTTGCCTGGTATCGTTTCCTGTCCCTCACCACATCGTGAGCACTATCTCAGACTGATCTTCTGCCCCCTCACCCCTTTACCAGCAAACCCATCAACTTCTTTTCGGGGCAACTCACTCAGTTTTTTCTGTTTGGTTTTCTGGCAAGTGGCAGCAACCACTCAGTTAGTCCTGCCTGCACTATTGAGACAGCAAGCTCTTCCAGCCAAAATTTCTCCAGCAATGATACAGAGCTTGGAACTGTTCTAGCAACCTCATTCAGCCTTTCTTCATCGATCATGGCAGCCAACGATCATACAACTACAAGACCCAACTAAGAGTCTGTTTCTTCTTGTGATTTGGTGAATTCCACAAACTTTCTAATTATGGATGAATGTCTGTATTTTTTAGCATTTATATGTGTAGTATATCTAAGGGGACGAACCGGAGCAGTGGTAAAATTGTTCCTTCATGACTGAAAGGTCATGGGTTCGAATCCAAGAAACATCCTCTTTGCAATTATGCAAAGGTAAGGTTGCGTACAAGGATTTCCTCCACCCCACACTCGCTAGTCGGGTTTAACGGGGACTGGTTTTTTTTTTTATGTGTAGTATATCTATATATAACAGGTTCATGTATCGGATTTTGCTGTTGCGATAGACGCTACCCGCTATAGCATTTTTGGGGGTCGGCCGCTACCCGCGTTTGATAACTATGACCCAAACATTCTCTCAGTCATCAAGCAGGACTATAAACCCTTGAAAATTATTAAATTACTTAATACACTATAGAAGAGTCTCGTGTAGTTACAGAAAAAACAGTTAATGAAGACAATGTTAACACAAAGCAGAGTGCCAAAGGTTTTCATTATCCATAAGGATTCTTAACCTTCTCAAGATGTTAACATTAATTACCAAAAAGGTAATGTTTCAGCACATACACTCACAATGCATAGCACAAGAGATACTCGGACATTTTCTACCAAGGAGGAGAAAGTCTACTTATTTTCTCCCATTAAAACATAAAATCTTGCCTTTTATAATTTTTAAAAGAAAGATTTTTTAGGGAAAACTAAAAGTTTACCTGGCTAGAAAGTTTCTTCTCCCTGATTATGAAATATAGAGCTGCCAGTAGTAAACATATTCCATGCCCCCAATCACCAAACATTACGGCAAAAAGAAATGGAAAGGTAACTACAGTAAACAAAGTAGGATTTGCCTCCTGATACTTCGCAACCCTGAAATATTAGTATAAAAATTTTGAAGTATAAGATTGATATCTAGCAAAAATAAAAGCAAGACCGAAAAAGGAATAAAGTTCTAAAACTATTGAGATGATTGCACCATCCACTAGCTCGGTATTATAATAGGGGTAGACCCCAAGGTGCAGCAGTCTCTCTTTTACATTCAAATCTAAAGTTTTGATCAAAATGTTAGAAATAAAAGCACTTTACTGGGGAAAAAACTATTGAATTTTAACTTTTCATTTTATTTTTTTAGATTACATCAACTTTACAATTCACATTTCTACATAAAAAATCAATGAATTTCCATAAAGGTTTCAAATCTGTTTCAGGTGACTACCATACTGTCTCCCTGTCTATAAGAAATATTACTATGTGGCCGCTAATCTAATTATTTCAATTTGCTTCTGACATAATGAACTCAACCTAGTACTTTGTTGCTATATAGTGCAGGATAAATACAAATTGGAGTAAAAAATATGCTTTCTTTTTTTTTTTTGGTGGGGAGAAATATGCTTTCAACTTTGTCTAAATGTGATGAAAAGTTGATGGTTTTATTCAAGATATGAAATATCCATTAACATTTCAAGTTAAATGAACTCATTTGAGAGTGGACTCAAAAACCACATCTAATGGATCTCCAATTGGAGATGGTATATTAACAAATATCTGCAAAAAAAATAAAAAACTTAAAGTAGGATAACCAACATCGGTAGTGCTAGTATAAGAGTCCCACAGTATCTTCTTGTAGGAGAACAACAAAAATTTCACAAATTGTGAAAATAACTGATCTACTTATACATTGATCATGACCTGAAACTATAAACATCATTGCTTTTGTATACCCAAACTCTAATGGTATATTTAACATTACACTTGCAGTTCAAACATATTACAAACACATGACCATGCAAACAATATGTATATTGCGATTATTCTGCACATATTATCAATAAGTATTACCTCCTCTCTCCACACACACAACTACAAATAAAGGGATAAAGAAGGAAAAAGAAATCAGTATGATACTCACCCATATGAATCAATAATTTCTTGAAATGGAGAAGTGAATTTGTTTGTGCGAAAATAGGTAGGTGGCATCTCTCTAGTATTCAAAACTTGGAAAATGGCACCGACTTGAGAATTAGAGTCAAATGTTGCTCGCTGTAATGCATCTTGGATCTGAAAATTCATGGTTACACTTTTCATAAAATCACTTTTATAGTAACCATAAAGAAGTAATAACTTTGGCTAGACAAAATGAAAACCCATTACAAAAGAAATGACCACAGGAACAATAAATACCTGCTTTGTTGCAAAAACAGGACTCCACCCCTCAGCCACAAGACATTTTTTTGTCACATCAAGGCTTAACATGTTCAGGATATGGTAAATAGATTTCTCCTTCCTCACCTTCATGAGTTGAAAGAAATATTGTTGAGAAATTAATCATTGATGCAACAGAAGAAAAATATTAATCTACAAGTAATTTGTATATTGGAGAATGAAAATTTACACTTAATCAAAAACATGATAAAGAAAGTAGGTGGTCAGGTATATGTTCATGTTTGTTATACGCATTATACAGAACATGGTTAGATTTAATTTTTTGACATACCAAAATATTCCATTGCTCAAATTGAGCCCCAATAGTATGTAGCAAGTTATCCCGGTGCATGAGTCCAGCATCTATAGTGGTCTTCAACTCTGAAATGTTTCCAGAAACCTGCAGGGGAGTTTGTTAAAGTTGTTTAGACATACAACCAAAAAATTGTAACTAACCTAATAAGTTGCACAAACAGATAGAGGATGAGGCTTCATAGAAATAAAACATACCAAAAAAAAAAAAACTACATAGCAAGATAAATGCCATTGTTGCACATAAAATGAAAAAGGTTACGCTATCTGCAAGCAACTATATTGATTAATTTTATTCTTCAATAATTTCCTTCACTAATCACAAGTAAGAATCATTTAAAGTGCACAAAGTCAAAGCATTGCAACTATGAAGGAAGAATATCTAAGTTTCACCACCAGTCCATCATAAACTTCTGTGACTAATCTGCACATCAAATAACATGATTATGCTTGTGAATAGAAAAATTAGCCGGTATAAACATCACAATCAATAACACATTACAAGTACTCTGTAGTCCCTGTAAGCAAGTATGGTATTGGAAGACATCTTTGAAGAAATAATTCTTAACAACCTTTGCTTATGGTACATGCACTCACTCAATGCCCAATGGTTATGGAAGACATCTCAGAAAAACTAAGAAACTAAGCCAATCCTCTCTTGGCCACTCTAGGACCACAATAAAGGTTAGTGTTCAGTACTACAAACTTACATTTTGATGAAGGGTGATCCACTTTATTTTCATGAAATTTGAGCAAGGGAAGACCACCTAACTCGGGTGTCAAGGTCAATACTACTAAATCATGTCTCCCACTCCCGCAGTTAAATGCAAAGACAGGTTTGATAATACTTTACCTAGGAACTTAACATCTAATTGTTTCTGGGCAATCAATTAAAATTCACATGTACAGCTGTAAAACAGTACAGAAGAAGCTTGACAAAAAAACTCGGGGATGGGGTACAGAAGCTTTTCCTCAAGAGAAATAAGAACCAATATGCAAACCTCTGTAATCATTTGAGCTTGTTTTCCAAGTTCCTCAGCAAAAGGGTAACGATTAGCACCAAAGGCATCACATATTTTCAGAATCTTAGCTTTTGCTTTTTCGCCGGCATAGAAGACCACAAACACATTTTTCTCAGTCTGCAGGTAAACATCCAAAAGTCACCATAGAATAGAATATAAAGCAGAAGAATATATTGCAACAGACAAGAACTTATTTCAACCAAAAATACAGAAACTCACCTATTATATTTTCAATAGCAACCATAGATTCATAGGTACAGTTGACAAATATTAGAAGCATAATACACAGAAGCATATAGCAAATCTTCGTATAAAAATTGGAGATTATAAAGTTTATCACTCAATGATCACCTCCATTTTCATTTTGCCAATGCTTTCAGGCCCAGCACATAGGTATAATACTAACAGAAAGGTCAAATACAGTTGGAAAATCCAAACAATACAATTAAAGAACTTGATCTCCTATTCATATTTCAAATGAAACTTCACTATCAAAAGAGGACACTGTCAATACAACTTCAATGTGAGATGTCTGCGCATCATATACCATGGACAAGAAACAACAGGGAACAAAACTTAGTAGTTAGACCAACAAACTCCCTCTACCCAGCACATTTTATGCATGATGCATGATATCACTCATAATGAATACAAAGTCAAGAAAATAAACCATTGGATGCATCCAGACTTACATGCCTCAGAACATGATTTCAATATGGTCTATCTATCAGCTTAAATGAAAGCAACAATATATGAATGTTTAATAGCCTGCAATGGCACAACTCATTATTTATTTTATGTAGATGGGGAAACAATAGGTAAACACCTTTTCTCCAGAAACAGGGTCTGTGATGGGATCCTCAATAACAGTCTGCCTCAAAAACACATTGCCTCTAGTAGCACGAAATAAAATTCTCTCAAATGAAATGGACTTTTCCCTGGGAACAAGACCTGCTAAAAACCCCAACTTAACTTGCTTCGATGAATCACCTGGCAATTCCTTTACAACAAAACAAACAGCAGGAACCAATTCATTATAAAAAACTTATTGTCAACATAATAAGAGGAAATATTTAGATATGAGCAGGTAAGAAATCTACTTGTAGTAAAGGTGTTTCCATTGATTCATCACTAAGATGGCGTGATTCCAATTCTCTCTGCTGCTCTATCGCACGGCTTTGAGCTGAGTGAAAAAAATCACCAGCCTGAAAAGGGGAATAATTATTTATTGATTGGCTGTCATATCTTAAGATTTATACATCTAAAATTTCAATCGTATAAAATAACAAGAATACAATATCAATGAGAAGTTCTCTCATATCAGAACATCAGCATTTTTAGAATATTGAACTTTAGCAATCAGATAAGTATTAAGAATGTTTACTAATTTAAGAGTGATTTGAAAGCGCCCCAATCTATATACACAAATAGAAGTCAGGTAGAACTTCATTATGTTATAAGCATTTTACAAATCTGTATCTGTATCTCTTTAACTAGCAGAAATGCATGCCTTTTTGGCACATTGTCAATTCAATTTTTCTTTCTATCAAGCACGTCCTACGTTTCAGACCACCATGCAGCAATTACTTATGCAAAATCTATCTTCAATACATCAATTGAACAAGATTTTGGACTATCGTAAGTCAAGGAGAGCCAAACCAAACAAGCGGAAATAAATTTAGCTTGGTTTAGGATTACAAATGGTAGAAAATAGAAGTTCATAAGTGACACAATTTCACATATTTGGTTTTGTTTAATTTTTACACAAAACAGCTTTTCAGCTAAAAACTCTGTCTAGGGCATTTTGCTTATAAGTTTTTCTGAACACAAATAAAATAATTCAGACACACAATGGGTAAAAGTGAAACTTTCATATATTCTAGTTCAACATGGATTGGAGCCACCCATAAACATTTTCCATTTTCATTTTTCCAGAAAAATTAACGAAAAGTCATCAATATACTCCTTCTTTGGTTATTTTCCATAACTATTAGATCTTCTAAGGGCTATTAACCATCACAGGTCACTTAGAAGAACAAGCAGGCTAAATGCATGTAGCAGCAGATACTTATCATTGTTCTCTCTAGATTATGCATAATATTTGAATGAAAGACACATAATAGTTCATGAATTAAGTAGAGAACAGACTGCACCTTCTGCACAACAAGCTTATACTCCACAAGTTCATTGTAAGAGCGTTGCAACTTTTCACTGTTTGCATTCATCTCAGTTAATTCTGATTCAATTTCTGTAAGTTTTACCTATTACAAGAAAGGCCAATGTTAACTAATAAAGTCAATTAAAAAAAGGGGGAAAGCAATTTTGTCAACAAACATATTCACGTACCTCAAGGTCATCAAAGTTCACATCAGCCGGTGTTGTGGAATATTTTGGAGAAACACCTGCCTTCAACATTTGCTCCTTGAAAAAACGCAATTTACGAGCCATCTCTCCGCATCTTTTTATCTTCATAAGCACCAATATTTATTCCCAAATAAATCCAACAGCATAATATCAATATTTTTGATAAAAGGAGAAATTCATTAAAACAAAGAGTTTGGAGACAACAAATCTTTAACGTGAGAGCAAAACACCAAACAACAAAGAAGAAAGAAAACATCAAGGGAGAAAAGCTGCCCAACCCCTCAACATATCTGTTGAAACCTCCTTAAAAAGACCATGTACTTTACACCAAATAGATGCCATGCCACACACTCTTAGCCCAAGTCAGCTGTCGTGCAAAAGAAACCTCCTTTTAAATATACAAGTTATGCTCCAACCATACTATCAATATAAGCAGCAAAAGCTGTGCAAGAAAAAATAACTCCAAAGGAAAAATCTTAAAATTGTCCACAATCCACCATCCAGGTAAGATCTCTCCCCCCATCCTCTTCCCTCCCTCACTTCTCTGTTACCTTAGCCATCCCTATGTACAATTCTTTGCCCCATAATCAAAGTGATATGATAAAAATTGTGCAACAAAAAGACCAAACAGTATGCTTTTTCAAATAAAAAAATCATGCCCAAAAGCAAGAGCTGATAAAGAGAAATTTAAAAAAATTCTGCATAAATGGTTGGCTTGAGTCAGCTGATTACTAATTTACTTCCAAAAGATTTTTTGGAGCAGCTAGATGGCATAGAGTGCAGACAAGGCCAGCAATCATTGATAGGCCTTAATTATTATCATTCAAAACAATCATTTCCAATGCAAAACTTTTTCATAAAACTTGACTACAACAACAGCATTCTGTCCAGATTCCAGAAGCAGTGGTTTATGATAGCAGAAAACAAACGCACCTGAGATGCATAAGTCCGTTGAAAAGGGCTCTTCTCTGCATTGAGCTGAAAATAACATGGGGAAGAACACATTATGCTTAGAAAGACCTCTCAAGGCAGCACATCATCATGCTTCAATTTAGAGAAACTAAGAAACAGGCTTGCTTATTTCGTTGTTGGGATAATCAATTTTCCTCTATCTAATCTACAAAGTCCTTTTTAACTCGATTAAACACGAACACAACCAAAATTTCAAGAATTAAAACAAATAAAACTGTTTAATCACTGTGCGAGATTATGATCAGTAAAATCATTCCAGCTGCAGCCGCGTTCTAGTGTCAAAATTCTATTATCAAATAATACTTTCACCATTCATTTAACTAATTTACTCTAATGAAAAATTATCATAATAATAAGTTTAGGCATCTACTCAGAAAAACGCCAATTAAGTACGACAAAAAGAAAAATTGCAGCTTCTTTAGATCAATAAGCAGAGAAAACACATCAGGAGAGGAATCGAAAGGGAACAATAAACAGAAAGAGAAAACCTAATTAAAACTAGTGACGAAAAAAATCGAAAGTGAGCAAGGGTTTATCGAAGGGGAAAATTGAGGAATTGAAGAGTACAGACATCTTTGAACTGAACGAGGCCAAGGTCGCCGAGGTAGGAGACAGTGACATGAGCTGATTCAATAGGGATGATGAGCTGAACCAGTTGCATCGGCTCCGAACGGAACAGATCCATCGGAGGGCAACAACCTCCACGCGCTACCTCTCCCATTTTCTCTCTCTCTCTCTCTCTCTGCTGCGAATTCGATTGATTGAGACAAGACAGTGGATCAAGGGAAACACCGATCTCAGTCTCAACTACAACCTCAGAGAGACTTTCACCTTCTCTTCTCTCCTCTCTTGTACAATATCTTCTCCTCTAATCACGACCACGTTCCTTCCTTTCCTTGTTAATCAGGTTAATTTCATATTCACTTTTCCAGCCTTTATTAACCTGTCACCAAATGTAACAACACCCCATATATTTTTGGATATCATTTTCTTATTTTACATAACGATCTCACGTTTCTCTCACATGAAAAATTGCGTCATCATTTTATTTTTTATTTTTTTTTAATAGATAGTAAACTCCATCACATTATGTATCTATCATAAGAAATACTTATCTCTAATAACATAAGAAAAATATAATCCTATATTTTTAAGGTAAAAATAGCCATAATGATAATATCATATTCCTAATAATAAAGGTTCTTCCTATTTTCACCTGTATAATAAAGGAAAATGTAATAAATAAAAAATTGAGTAGATTTCACTTTATCTGTCTATTGCAAAAAATCTAATCTAGGTCGACCCATAATCCGCGAACCCATTATGGGTTCGAGTCAAGTATGACTTGGCCAAAACCAATCAAACCGATGACTAAGTGACTTGGTGACCCACTGGGGTCATACAATTTTATAAAAATAAATTACCAAAAACCAAAAATAATTATTTTGTGAGAAAAAATGTAGAACTCATTTTAAAAAATTTGTAATTTTATTTGCTAGTAGTATATTCTTCTATAATGAAATCAAATTTCAGCTTTTAATATTGAAATAATTTGCGGAACAATAAATTAAAAGAATGTAACATATGTCATTTTAATATAGATGAATTTGACAAATATGAGTTCATAACTGAATGTCATTGATAATATACTTACAGGGATTTTTGAGTTGTAATTTAAATTAATATAATAATAATGTGTATTTTTTTATTTGTACTTTTTAAGAACTTGTAAAAATTTGATTGGTTAATTTTTAAACTTGTTTAGTGAACCTTATTTAATTCTTTTTAAATATGGATAATATAATTAAATTTATATGTTCATACAATCACAAAAATAAATTATATGTTCATATTTATATATGTTTATATATATATATTAGATTCGTTGGATTACGATTACTATTTTATTGAGTTTAATATAAATATTTAAGATATCTTATGTTTCTTTGCAAAATTTATGAATTTTATAAATTTAGATTCACTTTTTTGTTAAATTATTGAATATTAAATATAATATACACTAAAAAAAAATATTATTTAATATCGACGTGTCACAATATTTTTTAGAATTAACTTACAAATCAGTCGTCCCGTTTTATCGGTGCTACATAGCATACAATCACCAAAAAAAATAAATTATATGTTCATATTTATATTTATATATATATATATATATATATATATATATATGGGATAGAATCCTTTGACATCTCATCTAAGAGCCGCTAGAATAAAAAAACCGACGTGTCACATACTTACAAATCAGAGTCGTGTTTTTTAAAACGGCTTGAAATTTAAATTTCAAATTTAATAACACCCGTTGAATTATTACTTCTGCATTGTTATCCATATTGCTATGCTCCCAACTATATATTTTTTTTTTTCAAATAATTCGGAGCGCCTTTGATACACGAGGATTCTATTTTTTCATATAAATTGTATATCATTAAAGACGAAAATGATGTCACAACCACTAAAAAAATAAAGATGAAAATGATATCTCCACTTGAATATGTGAAAATGGCCGTTGCTGGTAAGTACAAAAAATTCGTGTCCATTCCATTTTTATTTATTTGCATTAATAATGGAGTATGATTTTTAAAATTTATTACAATGATTTTTAAAATTTATTACAATATATATATATATATATATATGGGGTATGATCTTTTGACATCGGTGTCAAATTTAAAGTTTGAATCTCATCTAAAAATCGTTAGATCAAAAAAGATCAATGATGTCATATGCTTATATATACATGTTGTATGAAGCACCGACACTTCAAAATCCCTACACTGAAGTTGACTTTTGCGGGTGACTGGTGTATCTTTTTGCTTTCCCTTAGAACCGTTCCGGGACTTGCTTCTGGTATCAACCATACTTTTAGATTTGTGAATGAATGGGTTCTAAGAGATTTCCCACAGACGGACCCAATGATCAAACCAATATAATATGGGTTGGCCAATATATATCGGGCCCGATCACACACAATTGATGTGAGGAGACTTTGGATTGGATTATTTGCTTCTTGGGTTATTGTTGGATGTTTGTAGTGAGATAGATATGATTCTTTTTTGGCGTGATGAGCCTGACTGGGGTAGGTACCTGCAATCAAGAAAGCACAGACACTCCAAAAAACTGGAACTGTCATGTCCGACACGTTCCGACACGGTATCCAACACGCGGTCAACCTTCCTGACACGTTGACCATTCGACATGCGAATTTGATCGTGTCCGACACGGTCAAATGGCATTTTTGTAAAAAAATTATTTTTTTAACTTTTTTTTATAAATTAAAATATATTAATAAAGCTTTCACCACCTGATCATATTAATTTATTTATTTTTTTGTCTTTTTTCCCTTAAGTAGATAAGAGATCATCTCAGCATCATTGTTGTTAGGGGTGTTCGCGGTCTGTATTGGATCGGTTTTGAAGCAAAAAACCATCCGATCCAATTCCTTTAGTTTGGTCTTACATCATCCGATCGGTTCTTTTTTTTCAAATCCGATTCCTTTTTTTTTTGGATTAAGCTTTTGAAAAGCCAAAAAAACAAAACTTAAAAAAATTATTTTCGTGTTGACGATGTTTAAAACATTTCAAACGTTTCATTTTTTTGTTCACATTATTGTACATCATTAAATGAAATATACGCTATATAAAATTAATCATCTGACATCATTATAAGATTTACACGTTGATCAGAATAGTTAATATAACAATGACATTCAGTAGTATCTTTCTTCCAATTTTGTGGATATCAAAAGTTGGTGTACGAATTTTATGGCAGGTAGGATCAATCAGTCCAAAACATCTTAACTCTTACACATAGATCCAAAGGTGAAATGATAAAAAATAGCATGCATTTGGATAACACAAGGTGAAAGAATTACATGTTCCAATGCCAGATAATTCTAAGTTCTAACCTAGTATCTAGCTACCCAAGGTACGTGAATTAAACTGCTTCTGTTTCTAGCAAAGAAGCCATCAAGTATATGCATTATCTTTTCATGACAGTACAACATACAAAATAAATGCAGTGCTTACAGCAGAATCAGCCAATTTTGTAAGAAACAGCTTAATACATACAAATGGTTGCAGACAAGCATAAACAAACACTTAACTTGACAAAACTCAACTCAGCAATAACCAAAGTGATCAAAATGAAAATAACTGTTACAGAATAACAAAAAAAATGGCACACACTAAAGAGTGGTAGATTGTGAATATGTTCTGGACAAAGAAACAACAATCCAACACTAATGAAAGATCCAACCCATATCCTGCATCACAAAATAAATCAACAATAAAAGAATTAGATAGTAGATACTTCACATTAAGTTATCTTTCATTAATTAAAGTACATGTACAAAACAATTAAGTTATCTTTGAACAATAATTAAAATTAAAAAACAACAACTCACACCATCAATTTTTAATCAGAATCCTCACCATAATCATCATCAACTTCTGTGTTTGGAGAAATATCTAAAATTATAATAAAATATTGTTATTAACTTAACAATTAAAAAATAAAAAAATGATTTAAAATTAAAAAGTTATACAACTAGAATAAAATAAATTACTTATCTCCATCTTTACAAATTCTTGGTAAGCTCTTCTACATCATTGGAAAAAGGAGTTTGGATGGATTAGGTTTGAATTTTGGGTTTAAAACTAATGGGCTATATACAAAAAGACAATGGGCTAAAATGTTAAATGTTAATTATTATCATTGTGTATTTATTTTTTGTAATCTGCATTATTTATGCTAAAAGGTTTGACAATTTTGTATGAATTCACCAGTTAAATAACCAAAAAAAAAATAAAAAATGGAAAAAAATGGAAAAAAAAGTCCAAATATTTGACTAAAAGTAACTACTCACCAATGAAGAAAGTTACAGCAATTGATTCTTCGCGCTGGCTTGGCCCAAGATATTTCATGGACATGAATTGTAATAACTACTTTATTACAACATACACAAGACCATAAACCATTCAATTCATAAGAACTACGTCAAATCAAATCATGCAAGGCCTACTAGTACCTACCGGGTTAGATTGATTCTACACACATGCAATAGTATTAAAAAATTGAAAAAATAAAATAGCACATGATCTATATCAGGTCAAAATTAAGAAAATGCAGCTAAAAAAACATTGTATTGGTTCTCAAACAAGAATTTTCTCAAATTTGGTTCTTTCATTTTGGTGATCTAAGATTACTTTGAGCTGCTCGCTCTGCTGTTCAATTAGCATTTGCAAATCTCGTTGCATCTAAGCCCAAAAGACAAAATAAGCACAACATAGTAAAGGGTAAGTATAAGTCTGTCCAATGGCTCAAGTTTTCCATAGACAGAATTGATGTCCAATAGATATTTCGATCAAAGCAAAACTGAATTACCTCTAATTGTTGGTGAATACTCTTCTGGAGCTCTAGTTGCAGTTTCTGTGATTCCTCAATTTGCATATGGCTGCTAAGAAGTAAGAAATCAGTGAGTGTACCTTTAAAAAAAACAAATATTGATACACTTAACTGCATTGACATTTTAGTGAGAATAAAACACTTGTAATTACATACGAAAGAAGCATCATAACAAGTGTAGATTGCCATAGCTCAAATGATGTTACATTTTTACTTGAAGTTCAGTGACCCCATTTATTCTATGTCCTGAAACACAAAGTGGTAACTGTCTCACAATATAACCCTAATACTGGAGAATTAAATGATAGTTCAACACATTTAAGTGTACATTAATTACCACGATTTTAAAGTTTAAAAATCAGAAGGTTAAAAAATTCCAATTTGATTGTGTTTTGGTTTTTTTATTCTTAAAACCGTTTTATAGGATAATTATGGAAATAGTTGTTTTCTGTGCTTTTTTGTCTTGAAAGTTAAAAACCAATATGTAAAACAAAAACAACTCAGATATGACATGTTCTACATATTTGATCCTAAAAACAAAAAAAAAAAGTTACATTTTAATTTATTTTAATTTTTTTTACGAAACAGGCTTATGAAACAATTTTTTTGTTTTTTAGTGTGAAAACTAGAAAACTGTTTTTAAGAACAGAATCAAACAGAGCATCTTCTCTGAATGATTTCCACCTTCTTCATTTTACTCTATTGAGCATATCATTAATAAAACAGTTCAAAAGAGGTATGTTTTATGGAGTTTCATAACACTCTCTGCCATGGCTTTCTCCAACACTAACGAAGGAACCTTGAAAATGGAAGAGAAAGAGGAACCTAGTTTCAATTTCGAGTCCTACGTAGCTCAGATATCTAGCCGAGTGAACCAAGCCCTGGAGGAAGCCCTTTCGTTCAGAGAAGAACAGCAGACGATTCCTGAAGCCATGCGGCACTCACTCCTTGCCGGCGGAAAGCGCGTGCGCCCGATGCTCTGCATCGCCGCCTGCGAGCTCGTTGGCGGCACCGAATCCATGGCGATGCCGGCGGCCTGCGCCGTCGAGATGATCCACACCATTTCGCTCATCCATGACCACCTTCCCTGCCTGGACAACGACTATCTCCGGCGAGTGAAGCCAACAAATCACAAGGTCTTTGCCTGCGCACTCGAGCACATCGCCGATTCCGCTGCCGGCGTGCCGCCGGCGAGGATTGTCCGGGCAATCAGAGAACTGGCTCATTCCATGGGCTCCGAAGGCCTCGTAGGCGGACAAGCGGCGGAGATGAGTTCCGAAGGGTTATCCGATGTGGGGTCGGAGAGGCTCGAGTTCATTCACCTTCATAAAACGGTGGCGTTGCTGGAAGGTGCGGTTGTTCTTGGTGCGATTCTCGGTGGTGGTTCCGATGAAGAGGTTGAGAAGTTGAGGAAATTTGCAAGGTGCATTGGGTTGCTGTTTAAGGTGGAGGATGGTATTCTTGATTTTACTAAGACATCGCAGAAATTGGGTAAGACCGCAGGGAAGGGGAAGGACTTGGTGGGTGGTAAGGTTACTGAAAAATCCAAGGAGTTTGCTGAAAAATTGAACAAGGATGTACAAGAACAGCTTTCTGGGTTTGATCCTCATAAGACTGCTCCTTTGATTGCTTTTGCCTATCACATTGCTTATAGGCAAAACTAGACTTTATTGTATAATAATTATGCTGTTGTTTTATAAGACTTACGTGCTAGGAAACATGAGTATCTTATCTTATAGATATTTATTTTGTGTGCTGAAATTTTTTTGCTGCAGTCTCACAAAATATTATGTGTATATGAAATTTTTTGTGGTCATGCTAAATGTTATGTGTTTTGATTTTTTTTGTTCTTAAAATTGTTTTGTAGAATAATTACGAAAATAGTTGTTTTCTGCATTTTTTTTTGTTTTGAAAATTAAAAATCAAAACAAAAAATAAACATATTCTCTAATTTTGATTCTAAAAAAAAATAATAATTACAGTTTTTAAAATTTATTTTTACAAAAAACAGCTTACCAAATGATTTTTATTTTATTTTTTTCTTACTGAAAACTAGAAAACTATTTTAAAAAACAGGAATAAGTTTGTATCATGCAATTTTATATTTCTTACCCAGCTTCTTTTTGTCTCACGAATTGTCTTCAACTTTATGGAACAATGTTTGCATTAGACTTTGACCAAGAAAAGAATTTGAAGGAACACACGAGACAAAATTTTATTTACTACGAGTTTAATGTTTTGATAAATATAGCAAATTCATTTATAAATATAGCAAATTCCTTTTTTTTTTATAAATTATTACACAAAAATCACTTTCGTACCAATATTTATGTTAACAATAAAAAAGTTAATTAGTATCCCAAAAAAAAAGTTAATTAATAAGCTCCTTTGCATTCATTAGTGTTAAATTAAAGTCTTCCACCAACACTAATCAAAAGTAGTATTTACCAAACTTTCAGCTATTTTACACCTGCCACATCAAACTGTTATTTTATTGCATGTCTGAAATAAGTAATAATCATGAAGGTAACATTTATTGCATTACTGTTTTCATTTTATCCTTTAATATAACACAATCAATTTTCCTATACACATAACATTTTGTAGGACCCACATATTTTTTTTTAAAAAAAATGGCACACAAAACGAATCTCTATAACATTACACAATCACTTTTCCTATAACATAATAAACATAAAACCCTTACTTGAGAGTGGATTGGCACGGGAATGAATCCTCTCATGTATTAATTAATATGATCTTGTGATGTGGGACAATCATAATCATATATGGGTGGGTTAATGGTGATAAGGGAGGAAAGAGAAAAAATTTAAAGATAGAAAATTACACCATCATCATCATTAATTTAATTATTAATAGTTAAGATTCTCCAACAATATCCATTTCCATAGAACCTTTTATGAGTGAAAATGTTTTGAATTATTGATATATAACTTCATTTAAACATAAACCTTGATCTTTACTTACTATTCAGTTAAAGTGTTCTTGACTTTTAGAACCAGAGCCAGAGATCAAATTTAATGTTTTGTATATTGTTAGCACCGAATTATATATATTAATATTATATTATTTTATGTTATTTAAGTGTTTTTGAGCTGTTTAATTAGTGTTGTTGCAGGTAAATTAAGTCCAAATGAGTTAAGTTAAGGCCCAAGTAAAAAGTAAAGGTAAGAAGTAAAAATAATATAATTTGGCTTGTTTCCTTACATGTTTTACTTTCATTTTTACTTTCAGCACAGAAGAAAAGAACACAGAAGGCAGACGTGGGACAATCAAAGGAGCAACTCAACCATTGGATGAAGAAGAAGGGGACGGCCATGATGAAAGGGAATATTTTGAGTTTTTAGACGGTAGAATAGGATATAAGAGATAACAGATATCAAATTTTAGAGATAGAGAGTTAGTTTTAGTCTTCATTACTTTTTGTTTTGAAAGATTCTGAGTGTTTTTGATTTCTTGAAAGCAAACATTGTTCTTCCAAATTCTTGAATTCAAAATGCACTGACAACGCATCTTCAATGAAAGGAATCACAGATGTGCATGCAAGCTATTGTTCTTGACTTTTAGAACCAGAGCCAGAGATCAAATTTAATGTTTTGTATATAATATTAGGAGACAACACGCTGCAATTCAGTTACGTCAAGAAAGCCGTATGTTCAATTTCAACATGGAAGGCCTAACTAGTATCTACTTAAAAAATAAAGGAAAAGAAAAGAGATAGCCACCAATAAATGCATTTACAGGGCACCTACGAAACATTTAGCGTCGGGTCCAGAACTATTAGCTAAAAATGTTACACAATTAATACAGGGAACTAGTAGCCCCCTTAAATATCATAGTCCACATTGACCACTGATGACCCTGCCTCATATAATCATGATCTTTTTACGCTGTCACCATGCATGGTAACAAATCCTTCGCTGACGAGAGTATCAATTGCAGTCCTTAGCTGCATTAACATGACTTAGCCCATTAGTTCACTCATCCTTAGAGATGGGGCACGCATAAACACAGATTAAAAAGTTTCTTTTGTAAGGGAAGGACACGCTTACATCAGTGAGATGAACTTCACCGCCAGTGTTTTGTTTCTTCAATTCTTCCAATAACTACATGATCATTTTAAATATATTAGAACGTCATCTCAAACTTGACATAATCTGTATGTCGTATACTTTGACATAGAGCAAGCTAGCATACCTCCAATAACCGCATGGATGGTCCCCCAATTGGCATCTTCTCCATGATTATGATGCGGGTTGCTTTTGACAGACTTTCACGTCTCATCCTTTCACTTGCCGAAACCCCAGTAGTAATAAGATCCAAGTCAATAGCTCCTGTGAGGGAAAAGGAAACGAAAGTAAACTCATTTTGATCTAGTTTCTCTGGGTGGAGGATAAGAGAAAATCAGGCTTGTTTGGAAGGCTACCTGTATAGGGATCCGTCGCAGACTGTTGCATCGCAACTTCCAGAAGCCGAAATGCCTCCGTAACGTCACTCATTTCGACCTGTGTGCATCAGGTTATTTGATAATTCATCATGCTATTCCATAACTTCACATCACAAGGAAACTAAGCAAGCTTAACTAACCCATTCTGAGAAGCGAATCCGCGCCAATGCTTCACTAAGGCGTATCAGACTCTCAATCTGCCTCGGTGTTGCTGTTATCACCTGCTTAATTGATTAGCAAGATTAGCATACACAGCAAAGAAACATGCATAAAGAATTGAATATCATTGTAATTCCAGTATTAGGAATTCACTCATTTCGCAGACATCAATGCTAAATATAAACAATAATGCTGACCTATCATGCACATCATTCTTAGTTGTGTGGAAATTACTCAACTCATTGCAGCACACATGGTGAATTCGTGATGTAAACAGATTGCTGAGCAATCGAACAATATACTAAGAAACAGTAACATTTTATTTGCATCCAACAAAGCAAACATACAGAGAATGCAATCATTTTGAAGAGGCGAAAGGTATCACCTTCTTGCTACTCCCAGGAAAATTTCCCTTCTCCCTTATTTTTACGTAACCTCTAATCAATTCTTCAGCAGCTTCGTCGGACAGCTGTGGGTTTATGTGCTTTCGGGCATAGCTCACATAATCAGTTAGTATAGAAATATCCAACACATCCTGCTCCATGTTCTGTAATTGCAGAGACAAAACATTGCAAGTGAGTAAGTAAAAGCAACGAAGTTTGGATCTTAACCTTGAATGAGATGATAAGATTATACTAGACCTCGGGATTCTCAAAGTGTAGGGAAACAATATGTTTGGCAAGTCGCCTGTCAGTCTGTTCATCAGCTTTGTCAAGAATTAAGTAAATTAAATCGAACCTGCAAGAACAACGATCAACTAGATTCATTAGTAACTACAGCAAAATTGTTCAGCAGCTTCAATTTATTTTTTCAAGGCATTAACAAGCTTTATTTCAACCCCTACTCGCACTGGTTTGATAAAGAGACAACCGATTCAATGATATGATTAATATCCCTCTTGCTTGACAACGAATCACAAAAAATAATGAGGCAAGGTCAAGGTACAAAATAGCTATTAAGCTTCCTGGGGATCGGAAGTTGTATACATATACTGCCAGACCCATAATCTAGTTATCACAGCTTATGTCCAATGTCTAACCTGGACAGAAGAGTGGGAGGAAGGTGTATGTTGTCAATGACAGACAAGCGAGGATTATATCGTGACCCACTTGGATTTGCACAAGCCAACACTGAAGTCCTAGCATTGAGGGAAGCAATAATACCTGCCTTAGCAATTGAAACGGTTTGTTGTTCCATCACCTAGAATAAACCGAGACAAGTGCATTAGTTATTCAAAAAGAACTTAAAGGCTTTGTCTTGCAGGATTTGTCGTAGTATACATTTCAAACCATACAGATATGACTGCAGAAACACTTCCTCAGAAAATATATATAGAAAAAGAACGTAATTAACCTCATGTAACATGCTCCTTGCATTGTCAGACATTTTGTCGAATTCATCTATGCAGCAGATACCTCGGTCACTCAAAACTAGGGCACCACTCTCTAGAACCTGAAGATTGAGCAGAAATAATTAGGTTCCGCTTTGTTTCTTGTACGGAAGACAATAAAAAATTATGTACTCATGGTCCCTACAGTTTCGCCTGTTTCAGGATCCTTGGTAACGTAAGCAGTCAATCCGACGGCAGAACTCCCCCTTCCACTTGTGTAAATGCCACGTGGAGATAGTTTGTGTATGTATTGAAGTAGCTGGGACTTGCTCGTCCCAGGGTCACCAACAAGAAGAATATTTATATCACCACGGAAGCTAGCACCTGATGCCAACTTCAAAGCATTGCCACCAAAAAGCTGCAACAAAATAAAGATTAGCATCCTCAGAAGATCAGTCAAACAATCAATGAATGCAGAGCAAGAAAGATATGTAACCTGACAAAGAAGACCTCTCTTCACATCGTCAAGCTCCCAGATGTTTGGCGCCAATGACTTTGTCAGTTTTTCATATATATCTGGCTGCTTTGAGAGCTCCTTCAGTTGAGCCACCTGCAACTCAGACAAGCATGCAATTAGCAAGTGAAAAAAGCAAGCAGTGGATTTCATAGAAAATATATGCAAAAGGTACTTTTTCTTCATCAAAGAAAACTTCTTCGTTTTTGCCGTTGCCATTATCAACCTCCATAGCGTCCTCTACCAGCATCCTGGACTTATCAGCCTTTTTTATGTGAAGACAATCAATATATGTCTACAACATGAATGGTCAAAACAAAAACATCAATTAGATTGGATAAAAAATGTGATATTGGAGCTCTAAGTTTAATTGAGTTACGAACATAATGAATACCTTGAACAATGACTTAACAGTTCTCTGAGTTGGTCCAACCCTGACACTCATAGCCCTATAAATACCAGTCACCTGATGAACAAGAAAACAGTTGATGGAATGATTAAACAAGCATATGGACATTTATTTGTCAAAGTATGTCATAGTATGGCCTCACCTCAACTCTGTCACCAGGCTTTCCAGTATCTACCAGCTTGTCATGCAACAGCAAGCTGACTGTGTGAGGTGTTCCACCTTCAGGTATCTCGTCTGGGGTCTCCTGGAGCCTCACAATTTGCTTATCATTAAACCTGGTTTTAGAACAAATATAAGTTAATCACAGTTTCATGGTTACTGGATCTGAAATCCAAGCTTTTAACTGTAAAGCAGAATAGTTACATAATCAAGAAAAATTATTTAAAGCAGACGCTAATTACCTATAGCCATCATCCCATTTATTATGTGTCACAAAAGTCTATCCAGTATACTTCAATTATATGAATTTTTAAACCACTCTACTTATCTTAACCTCTTCACAAAAGAAGCAGAGTTCCTAACCTTCTAGATTGAACTCAATTAACCTTTGTCAAATGTTACCTGATTTTAGGATGAGCTTGAATTGACTTACCACGCTGAGCTTAACAAAAGGTTAAGTTTAATCTAAATTGACAGCAGGTTAATTTTACTTGTTTAACATAGAAAGAGTTACTGTTAATTTTTCAAGAATAATTTCAAAGGCAGTATAAGGATCCTAATTAGCTCTTAGTTTCACAAGGCATTTTGAGGTAGCAGTTGGTGACTTTATAGGAGAATGTCAAACGGTTCAGAAGCTTAACTGTACTCCCGTGGCCAATTATTTATCTATCTTTTACCTTGGCAGAAAATTTTAACTGCTCAAAAGCAAAAACCAAAACGAACTGAATAGTGTTCATATATAGTATGTCAATAAAAGAAGGGGAAAAAAAAGAAATCAAAGGAAGCTTGCTTCAAAATGCAGCTCCCTCAAGATCATGCCACAGCATCAAATAGTTAAAATCAGTTGCTTACATTCACAAATAAACCATAGGTGTGCATTACCTGCATCGGTTGTGAACCAGTGTCATGGAGTTCCTGGACTTACACTCTTCCCTCAAGCATAAAGTAGGTTCGGTTATTCGTCCTAAAAATCACAATAGTCAGCTAAACACTACAGATGTAAAAATGATATTGATAAGTCACTACATGAATGAGCAGAAATGTCCCATGGAATTACCTCTCTCCACAGTGACTGGGTCAGAGCAATATCCACACACAAGACACCTAAATATAGCTTCCCTAATTTCCGGTATGATAGAGCTACATCGTATAATCATTCCCTTCATTGAAACCATCCTCTCAACATCTGAAAAACAAAAAAGCGACCTCATATAACTAACTATACAACTATATTAAGTCCGAATGCTTACAATAAAGCAGAGAATTTTTGAATGATAATGGGGAAGACACTATAAACTCACCAGACGGGTTCAAATTTCTCATTGAAGTTGAAGTTTTGAGATTGAAAATCCGAGTTTGAATATGCTTCTCGAACATGGGTTTCATTCGGCCAACCATATTCATCAAAACCAAGTCAAAAATTGCAAGCACCTCGATGGGATACCTAACCATCTTGGTGTACAAATCAGGGTCATGATCAAACACGTCACGTGCATCGACGTCGAGATAATCTCTTTCAATTTCAATCACATCTTTGATTAATTTCTCATACTTCCCTTCGGTATGCAAATGCAAACCGTCAACATCACCCTGCGTAGAAGAAGGTTCTCTGAAGTCCCTCAGAAACCTCTGAATCGCATCATTCACATCTTCTACGCTAATATTGGTACCCCATACGAAGGTAGGCCTGGCATCGTACATGTCATAGCCGTCGCCGCCGTCCGACGACACAGGCACGTCGTCGGTGGTGGAGGTGGGCGTGGCAGGAACGCGCCCTCCTCCTCCTCCGCCGCTGCCTCTTTGCCTGGAGCGTGACGGAGTTGGGGTGGCATCGGCGGGGGCGAATCGAGATCGATTCGTTGGCGTTCCGAATGCGGATGGGGTGGAAGATCGGAGGCGGCGTCTCCCGCCGGGAGAGGAGAACGTGTTTCCGATGGGGCTCGAAAGGGGATCGTCAGGGGATGAAGGTCCTGAAAAGGGATTTAAACAAATTCGAAATCACTAAGAAAACTGAAAATGGAAATCACAATGAAGAGCGTAGAAGGAGAGATACGAACCGTTGTTGAAGTTAGTTGGAGAAGAATCGGAAGCCATGGCTTAGTGCTTAATTAGAGAGAAGTGAACACACCGAGAGAAAATCAGCAAAAGAAGAGTGTGTAGTTTGATTAGTGAGTAGCGATGAATACACAATACCCACCACCTGCAAGAAATGGCGCGAAGAGAGTCATGATTTTCCCGCCAGATATTTATGGGCTTAAATGTGGGCTTTGAAAGGCCCACTTAATAAATCACGTGGGCAAGTGAATTGATGCATTTGGAAAAAATATAAAAGGCAACAAAACATATTGTATTGGCCCATTGGGCTTTAATGTAAAATTTATGGTGACATGTCAATTTTAGGTGCTTGCTTTTGATTGGGTCATGGATGGAGCTGGATTTTTTGGATTGGAGGCACCATGTTTGATATGTATGATGACTGATAAGGAAGATAGAACTTCAAATCTTAGGTTTTTCAACATTGTAGCTCTTATGTAATAATTAATTATTAAATTGATCTTGATTATAAATTATTTCAAAAATTTAATATCTCCAGAAAACATAACACCACTTTATTCCTGTTTGACCTTTGACCACCAAACTTACCCGGGTATCACACTCCTTGTCCGGGTATATTTTGAAATTTTTTACCTACCCGGGTTGGGAAAGAGATACCCGGATATATTTCTTGAATTTAGAAAATGTTTGAATTATTTATTCAGGTGGGGAAGGTGCTACCCGGATAAATTTCTTCAAATTCAATTATTCTCCAACAAGTCTTTGGATGAAAATATATCATAACCAATGTGAATGTCCACCTGCAAATAAATGCAATACGATTAAATGGTCTCATTGGTCAACGAACAAGAATCATGCAAGTGCCAAAGAATAAGTTGAAGTTCAAATTACATAGTCATAAGATATATCATATATTCGTCTTACTGGGTATAAAAATAGAAAGAAAAAACTCCATCCAAGGCAGTAATATCAAAATGGATGCGAGCCAAGCAAAGGAATGCGAAAGTTCTATACGAGAGAAGCCACTCTGAATTGAGATTTCTCCAACGAGGAATCCACATGTGATTGTAACTCAAGGACTCTGCTTTGGCCTTTAGAATGTGCGTCAAAGCTATTATGACCGAGACAATGAGGATCAAAGCACAGACAGGCACTTGCCATCGAAGGCGGTACCTATAGCCCTCACTGTCTTCACCATCTGATGGTTGGTTGATCAACGGTTGAAGGCTTGAAGCAAAGGGAAGTTCAATGTTTTGACACAAATAATGACATGTTGAATACCTTGCTCAACATTGCTCAACATTGCTCAAGAGAACACCCAAGAGATGAACAGAACCCAAATTGAACATTTATCTCTGGTATGATTAAATAATTCAAACATTGTCCAGATTCAAGAAATATACCCGGGTATCTCCATCTCTATCTGGGTAGATAAAAAATCTCAAAATATACTCGGGTAGGGAAGGTGATACCCGGTAGGCTTGGTGATTAATCATCAAATAGAGGCAAATTAATGTTATGTTTTATGGGGAGAGTAAATTTTTGAAATAGTTTATAATCAATATATATATATATTAATTATTACATAAATATATATATATAAAACCTCAAATCTTAGAAGAACAAGGTTTTATCATATTACAACTCCGATCCGTGTATAATTCTACAGAAAGAAAAAAACTACATATATACTGAATTTTTTTATTTTTAGTTCAATCATTTAAGCAACGAAAATACCGATTTCATCCCTCACTTATTTAGCATGAAAATTGCTTATAAATGAATCAAGTAACCTCTCAAGATGGGGTGTACATAAGCCAGGCCAAATCAGACTTTAACTTAATTGGCATAGGTTAATAGAAATTATTTTAAATTTGACTTAACTTATTCGTATGATACAATCTAAATTATAAATTTGGGCTATCTTGTTTTAAAAAAATACAAGACTTAGTCTGACCTATTAAACCTATCAAGTCTGGTATTTTTTGAAACAACCAACTTATACAAAGATATTTACAAACCCACTTATTTGAGAATTTTCGAACAAAATAATTATATAAATAAAGAGAAATAAATAAAAAATAAATCACATGCATAAATAGATGTCTAACAAACAAGAACAGAATGTGTAGATGTATATGACACTCACAAGTCAAATATATATATTTTTAATATAAATTTTGAAAAGAGACAATATTGTCAATAGGACACGAAATGAGTAAAAAGTACAAAAAAAATAAGAATTTATTATGTTGGACAAGTCTTGAGAGTATATGGTGAGTGATGATTTCGAAGGGATGAAAAGTTGAGAAATGGGTATAAGAGTAACGATGGTAGTGATGGAATTTAAAGTTAAGAAAGAAATGTGTTGGACAAGTAAAAATAGGGAAGATTATGAAAAATTTAAAAATTATAAGATATTATTTTATTAAAAAATAATAAGAAATTATTTTATTGAAAAATAACAAGAAATTATTTTATTGAAAAATAATAAGAAATTATTTTATTGAAAAATAACCAAATATTATTTTAAAAAATAATAAGATATAATTTTATAAAAAAATAAGATATTATTTTATTAAAAAAATATTATTTATTAAAAAATACGAATTGAGTCGGTAGGATTAAATGTTAGACATGCTGAAAGAGGCTTATGACTTGATTTTTAAAGACGCGTTTTAATGAATTCAAGCCTATATTATATATAAAATAGGTCAAGCCAAGTTGTAGGCTTTTAACAAGCTTCTCGGCCCATTTACATCCCTTATATACTATGGTTTTGTCATGTACGGGATCAAGGACAAAAGAAAACATAAAAAAAGGAAAGGAATTACCAAGAATGCTTAGCTAAAATGTAAAACAACTAGGAAAATAAATATTGGGTTTTTTTAAGGGTTTATCTTTTATCCTGAAATAGGAGATAAAGTTACCTCCATTAACCCAAAAGTTATGTTGTTTTGAGGGTTGAGGGAATAAATGAATGATAATTCATATAACAAATTAAGAAACACACGATTTTTTTAAAATATCCTTCATTAGTTATCCCAATTCCCGAAACAATGTAGTTTTTTGGTTATTAGAAATAACTTTATCTCCTATGACAGGAGAGACTATCTTCCCTTTTTTTAAAAAAAAAATGTTAGAGAGATACAAAAGAATTAATAAAGTATCACCTAATGCCTTAAATTTTTGGATTGAAATGACATTTATCATAGTATTAAAAAAAATTTGGCGTTTATGTCATGGTATCAGAGTTGAAGTGACTAGTAGGTCATGAGTTCAATCTTTACCGCCCCATTTTCATGTGAAATTGAGAAAAAAACACAAGGTAAACTAAAAAACGGACTTATATCATATACACGCTTCAAGTTCAAAGAACTCTTACATAACGGGCTGTGTTAGAAATATACAAATCTCACTTTACTCCTTAAGGTTTTGGTTGAAACGACGGTTATAAAAAAAACTTGTTCTTTATTAACCAATAATGGTAATGCTGAATGAAATTTTAAGCGTAAAGATTTCGAAGGGAAGAAGAGGCAAAACAAGAATAAGATTTATTGATTCATTGTACTAGATAATTAATTTAAGCTAAAATATAACGTGGACAAAAACGGTTTGGAACCCGATGATAATTAAGAATCAGATTTCAATAAGAGCTCAATGAAACTTGGTTACTTTAATTTTCTAATGTAGTGCATTTTCAAAAATCTTTTCAAGAACACATGATTCCTTTAACAAGCACAAAGTAATATTCATCATTTTAAAACACTTTGGTTTTAGGCTTTAAGCTTCTTTCTGATGATAATGACATTTTACATAATATAATATTAGTGATGATTAGATCAGCATCTAATGGCCAGTTAATTACATTAAGTAAAGCATCAAAATATACTTGCTATGCTTGCTTTTAACATAATATATTATAGACAAGAATCATATGAGCAATATGTTGATGTGTGTGCATTCTCATGACATCCAGCTACGGACAAATTATGATCATGTTTGGAAGTTGGAACTGACATCTAAATATTAGTGAAATGTGAAAGAAGTGATTTAAAATCAAAACAAGAACAACTATAAACCGGGGAGCACGACAAGACCATTATATATTATAGGTGGCTAAAGTAACCGACCAATTCAACCCAATAGTTAAATTAATGGTTTTATATTTATCTTAATTGATTTCAAAGGCTATTATAATAGAAAAACACAATTGTACTTCACAGTTTACTATGCACAAAATAAAGAGGGGATTAATTGTTTGAAGGTCGTACATAATCACACATGTTTTCTTAATTTAAAAGCTTTGCCAAAATAAATTTTAGAATTCATTGCTTACCTACTTTAATTTAAAGGTGATTTTCCCGTTCTATATTTCTTTGATCCCATATTAAATGCTAAACATGTGAAATTTGTTTATCCATCATCAGAAAATAGGATTTTAATATCATGACTAGAATTAGCAAATCATCTATAAACCGTTTGTAGTAGTGTGATTATGGAGAATACACGTATTATTAGACCTAGTTTGGTATGTGGCTCTATATATATTTCAAGTTATACAAAGGATATGAGTGTAGATCCTCTCATGATTAAAAAGACATGACATGATCAGGTGAGTAATCATAACTATACAATTAAAGATGGATCAATGGTGATACAAAAGAAGGCAGAAAAATATATTAAAATAAATAATTACTAAATCATAATCGTTAATTCACCTTTGTATGATTATGATTGTCCTACATAACCATATCATAACATGAGAGTATCCAATTCCAAAAGATATATTCCTTATGTTGCGTAGCTCACAGTTTTCTTATATAGCTAGCTAGTGTGACTTCCTCTTTTTCATAAAAAAGTTTAAGCGCACTCGGTTTAACGAGTACTTTACTGCAAAAGCTAACTTGAAACTGAGTTCTACAATATGCCTGGCCTTTCATAACCTCTTCTATACGTACAATATTGATAATAAAAATGTAAAAAGTTAAATTATTTAGGGTTACGGAGAGTGATTCTTCTCAAGTCCTTAAGCTTCCTTAGTATACATGTAATTATGTACGTCTATATTTATTTGTCCATGATCTATATGTAAGTGTGTTTCTACAATATATATATATATATATATATAGGGTTTATCATCTATCATTTAATATGACCACAAAAAATTTCCTACACACACAACATTTTGTGAGGCCCACAACAAAAAAAAAATCCGCTAAACGAATCTCTATAACATAACACAATCGTTTTTCCTACAACATAACTCTTATAAATCCCATATATATAAGAGGTTTCACACATATATATATACCATTCGAAAAGTCATACATATAATTGATCTCAAAATTCATTTCGAGCAAGGCAAGGAAAAAATATATATGCAAAAATGCACACTCATGTTGCAACTTAATTAGGCACACTTAATATTGTCGTTTTGGAGAGGCAAAAGAAAAAAGAATGAACGTACCTGGTTTTGTGTTCAGTTTCATGCCATTGAAACAAACAAAAGCGTCTACCACTTCGAAAAATCCTTGGCTTGCCAAAGTAGATTATACCCATTAGTTATATTATCATCATGTGTTCATGTTCCTATCTAGAAACTTTGGGTTTGATGCGGCCTAAAGACGTGGCACTATACAAATTGTATTTATGTAATATTAAATATTGATGGCATTGAAAACTTGTAATTTGTTGCTTCAGGCTGGCAAGGAATAGTAGAATGGCGACAAAATTAGGGACTCGAAGTAAGAACATTATGATTAACAAAGACCTAAAAAGCGAGTCACAACAAAACAAGAAGACAAAACTGCCAAACCTATATGTAGGGGCTTATTGCAACATGCTAAATAAAATATCAAAGTGTAAGTAACAAATGTATAATATTTAATAATTGAGTCATTGTTATTTCAACCAAAACAAATGTAAAATATCAGTCTACATTGATTACTGAGATAATCTCCCTTATATATCATCATTTAATATTCCATGATCACATCTATATTGGGTGAGAAAAACTTGGTAGGGAGAGTTCTGTCACCGTCTGGTTCGGTCCGGCTCGACCGAATTAGTTAATTAATCGATAAAAAAGTGAAGAAATCTTAAAAGAAATAAAAATTAAGGTTTTGGGTGTGAAAAATATGGCATACCGGGCTTGAAGGAAGATAAGGGAAACGGATGCGGTTGAGGAAAATAAAGCTCATGAGCAGGAGTGGCTGAGAGTGGAGCCATAATTGCACCATCACGTGTGTGGATTGCAGCACTGGTAAGATTGAGATTGTGCTGGTTTTGTATGGTGCTGTCTCTCCTAGCATCATTGAAGCTTTGTTGTTCAGGGCCTTGATCATAAAGAACACCACTAAATACATGCCCTCCAATATTCACAGATGTTTGATAGGCCATTTCATTAACACTATCATCCATAGACCGCACCTGAACACAGTTGAATACAGTCATGGAATTCATAGCAGCTGGAAATTTGAACTCCTCTAAACCTGATATATAGACACTATGTTAGTTAGATAACGAAAGGGCCGAAGGGCCGACCCAGTTCAAATACCCACTTCGTGAGTGTCTGGGGAAGGGAATACTCTAGGCAGTCTTTCCACTCCTTTTTTTGCAGAGAGACTGATTCGAATCCGCGACCTGATACACCACGGCAAGCAAGCTTACCGCTGAGCCAAGCCGCGCCCTTCTAGATATTGAAACAAAGGAAAAAAAGGAGAAGTAATATTGAAACCAGATTGAAGTTTGAGCTGGAAGATGAAATTAAATAGGCTTAATAAGTATCTGTTTTTATGAGTATATATGATGATGATGATTTCCAGACATAGAATAATAACAGCAAAATTGAGGAAAAGGAAACTGTTAGGGCTCTATTATATATATATGGATCTTTATTTTGGTTATGATGGAGAAATTAATGTACTTTACTTGAATATGGGTTGTGCTTGTGGGTTTGGTGTGGATTAGTGGTAGGAGATGGCTGCTCCAATCTCTGGCGCCTTCTATCCACTGGAATCCATGTGCTTCTAATATGGGTTTTGCAGTGAAACCCTTTGTTCTTGCAGCAAGTTCTGCACCTTGAGTATGCACAATCCTTCTTTGCTTGATTCCCACAGTCTTCACACTTTGAATCCTTTACTACTTCTTTGCCTTGCGTTCTTGACATCTCCTTTTAACTGAACAATCACCCTTTACTACCTTTTGGCCTTTCCCTACTATCTGCTTCAAGATTAGTGCTCTCAGTGATATGGGTATAGAACAAAGTAATAATTTTTTTTTTTTTATTTTTGTAAATATTCCAATCGGTTCATTTCTTCTCAACTAATCTGATTCAGGCGGGTCCATGATTAAGGTTTTAAACCTCTTCCAAACGTGATACGGGAGAGATTCGAATACATGCTCTTAACTCCCATGCGCCAAAAGTAATAATTTCCTATATATATATATATATATATGAGATTAATTTGATTTCTGATTAAGGCTTTAAACCTCTTCCAAACGTGATACGGGAGAGATTGAATACATATATATCCCATGCCCCAAAAGTAATAATTTCATATATATATATATATATATATATATATATATATATATATAGGGATAGGATCCGTTTACATAACCAATTACACTTGTCGTTATTGGTCACATTCAATAAAGTATGACCGGTCAAAAATGACTTTAATTATATATATATATATATATATATATATATATATATATATATATATATATATATATATATATATAAAAAACTTCACACAAGTTCATATATAATAGCAGAGAATCAAATCAATTCTAGATATATAGAAGTAAAACCCACAATTGTATATGAACCAATAGTAAAATTTTACTGGGAAAAAAAAAAGTAATAAGGATATCATATATTCACATCAAAATGCAGGCATACCAATTGCTTGATTTTATAGGGTGGTTTTGAACAAATTAAATCATGTAATTTATATATGAGCTTCTCAACAATTTAGGTTTAATTGTGTCAATTTTTGCATCTCTTTATCAACTGTAAGTGTGACAAAATTAGTTTGCAACTTGGTTTTGTTAGATTCGTCCTTTGCATCAGGAACTTGATAACAATTTGATGGTTTACACTTTGACATACGTTTACTTACAAGTGAAAGGAAGTCATGTTCTAGAGACAAAAGCCCTAATTTTAAGTAAACCTAATTATTAGGCGTCACTCTGAACTTAATTATAAGAAATTGTGATTATTAATCAATTTTGTAAAGTGCTAGTTATATAAGAAAAAAAAAAAAAAAAAAAAAACTCTAGTAGGTGCTGGAAAGAAAAGGAAATTGGTTCATATATCGCCAGCCCCTCAGGATCCACTAGACCTTCAATTATTATCCCTTTCAAATTCATCACAAATTATTTTAGTCAAAATCATGTGGCGTCACCTAAAAATTCAAACTTTTTAAATTGGGCCAACTCTGAAATACTTTTAGCCTATTTCTCTTTTCGCGTTCTGTATTGCTAGGGCGAGACATACTGCTTCCATGACCCCTCTTTTTGACTGAAACTTGTTAATTATATGGAGTTAGGACTTGGACAAAACATATGGTAAAGACTAAAAGATATAAAAATTATGCATGCTGAACTTTCTTACTTAAATTAATTTAGAACATGAAAGATCTCCACACTCGTGGTTAAAGTTGCTTCTTTCAATTGTTTTTGGGACCCATATTTTGGGTGATTGTTAAATTAATTAAAGTTCGGCAATTATTTATATCTATTTTTCTTAAAAACATAATTGACATGTATATTAAGCATTTCATTAATTATTCATTGGGTTTATCATATATCATTTAACATAATCACAAAAAATTTCTTACACACACAATATTTTGTGGGACCCGCAGCAAAAAAAAGCTCGAACACACAAAACGAATTTCTATAACATAACACAATCACTTTTTAACTCTTATAAAATCCTTATTTATTATAATAATCAACGCCAACAAATATTGACTTTTGACGGGTCTCTATTATATCCATGAAATTCCATCTCAATCTCAACATGTAAACTTCAAACCCTTATTTCTTCCCAGATTTTTACCAAACAAATTCTTCATTATTAACAACATATTAATTCCATGAAAATCCATCTCAATCTCAACAAGTAAACTTCAAACCCTTCCTTTCAAATATTTCCTTCTAGACGAAACAGAGCATTTGATTACAACTATTCTTCACAAAGCTATCTTTGTGTCTCAAATCCAAACTTCTTTATCCGTTTCAATTTAAAGTATGGTTGTTTGAGTAGGTAAAAATTGAGGATGCGACAATTTTCCAATGAAAACCATTCCAAGCTTTTGCTTGCTACAACAAAAATACGTGAAGACTAGATAACTTTCACCTCACAAATTTTGCCACTCCCAGAAAAAAATTGGTTAAATGCGATTTTTCACCAACGATGATGACAATCAAAAGAATAGTCTCGCTTCATTTTCACTCCCCTCCATTTTCCCCACACAGTTGGGAACACAAGAACAGCAAAACAAGGTGTTATTGCCTGCAGAATTGGATTTCAATTCAACCTCCTTAATCTTTGATCCCAATCCAAATCAAGGAAAATCCAAATTTTCTATGTTCCCACAATCAAATCTGAACCATTTGCTATCATCAGAACATAGTAAATTATCCACCAAAAGCATAAAATTGGCCTAACTAACATATATACAAAGGGAAATTTTTTTCTCATATTTGTATCATCCAACACGAAAAGAAAAGAAAAATGAACAAATCCACTTTGTGTGTGTGTTGGATGAGATAAATTATCTCATACAACATGAGAAAAACATATCCCATATATATATACAAAAGCAGACAACTAAAATCATTCTCCCAACAAAGGAAGTTTTTTTTTTCCCATTCAGATATATATACATTCAGCATACGGTATCCACATAAAAGAAAGTCACAATTTTACATATCCTAATGATCCAGCCACCACATATTCAAATACAAATTACATTCAAGTTCAACCAAATCTAAACTAACCCAATTCAAGACCCTTTCTTGAAGACCCTCCAATTAGTGATTTTATTTACCTTGCCAATTAAGAATTAATAATTGTGCTTAAGGCCCAGACCATGCTTGCCACGTACACACCCAGGACTCACAAACAGATGAGGAGATCTCTTCGAATTGTGCATCTTCGAAAATGCCCTTTTCCCCAATTTCCTCATTCTCTCTCTCCCCAACTTGTTGTTCACATTCCAAGGAACAAGCTCATCATCCAAATCACACCCATCATCACCATCATCATCATCATCATCATCATCATCATCAACTTGTCCCTTACCATACCCATCTGCATCACCATCAACAAGAATACGATCACCAACGTCATCACGGTGGTCTTCCACATCCGCATCAGGATGAAGAAGGAAATGGCGAATTTCTTCAATTGGGGTATCGTTGGGAGAAGAAACGGACCAAGAATTCGAAGAATCCCAAGAACCGAAACCATCCACAATGCTATTGCTAACCCCATCATCATCATCTACTTCTTCTTCTTCTTCAGTGTCAAAGACGTTGACGAGTTCCCATTGCAACAGAGAATCGTCCTTGACCTTCAAGAATTGAACTTGTTCGAGGAGGAGGAACTGCATCGATGGGGTTGTGGATTGGTTTTCCATTGTTACCCTAACAAACTAACTTCTTCTCTTTTTCTTTTTTACCTCTTTGGATTTGTTTTGCTTTGTTTTGTTTCTGTTACTGGCTTTGGTGCGTGCTTCGGGGTGTGTGTCTTTATAAAATGCGTTGCTTGCGATGCACGACACGTGTCACTACGAGACAGAACGATAACATTTTTGCTTACGTGCTTAATCCAATACGCAGCTTACACGTGTGACTCGTTGTGTCCGTACGGGTGGATACTTGCTGCTTACGCATACCCCAGATTTTTATTATTTTTAAAATAAAGTTGTGGTAAAGTCTGAAATTACTACGCATTAAACATGTCTTCAGGCACATTTTTATATAGGAGGGATATTTTTAATATCAAAATTTTCTATTATTAACTTATTATTTATCTAATCATCATTAGATTAATATTTTTTCTCTCTTCAAAATTTTTTTAACATTCCCTCTCTTTTATCCAATGATGATGTGATAGGTAGAAAGTTAATAGTAAAAAATTTTGGTAGTTAGAATATCCTTACTCTTCCTTATCTACGGTTTTGGGGAAGGAAATTGCTTCCCCCATACCTTTTAAGATCATATTTTCTCATAGATGTACATACATATTATGAAGCATTGATACTTCAAAAACTCTGACATATTCTGTCCGACACTTTGGTCACTCTCCCAGCTGCTTACGCATACCCCAGATTTTTATTATTTTTTAAAATAAACTTGTGGTAAAGGTTGCGTTGCATTGCATTTTTAATTCCAATTATTAAATTCGTTGTTTACTATTACCATTTTATTGAGTTTAATACAAATATTTTGGATATCTTATGTTTCTTTGCAAAATTGATGGGTATTATAAGTTTAACTTCATTTTTTGTTAAATTATTGAGTATTAAATATAATATATATTACATAATTAAAAATAATATTTAATATCAGAACGTGTTCTAACGTGTCAAAATCTAACATTTTTTAGAATTAACGTGTCGGAGTGCCATATCATATCATGTCTCGTGTCCCGTGTCCGTATCGGTGCTACATTATATACAACATATATGTGTGTAACATTACTTCACACCAAAGTTTGATGATAAAATTGAACTATAAGTGTAAAACAAGGATAAAATTAATTATAAATTATATGCTGAAAATTATGGAGGTGTGAGATAATATGTACGTATCTGTAATATTTTTTTCCTCAACATAATATATTTGTTATTAAACTCAAACATAAAAGCAACATACATTATATAATGATAAAGCAAAATATTAAAAAGAATTTAAAGGGCAACAAAGAAAAGAAAAAACAAAAGGAAACTTGGTGAGGAAGCATTTTTTTTTTTTTCATTTTTCTCTTTTTAACTGGAAAAAGATTAATAACACTAAGAAATATGCAACACCAAACACATCCAGGATAGTTAAGTATATGATCTAGTAATAAATTATTATCTTAATGTTAATGACACAAAAATAGAAAGGAAAAAAAAAAACACATTTTGCATAATATCACAAAACGCAAATTGTCACCGTCCATTTTTTGTTTTGTTTTTTTCTTTTTCTTTCTCTCATTCATCAATATCAAATATCAATGGTGATGATAATCATAAGAATATGTAAAAACAAAAAAAATTCAAGAGCAGGGATAATTTCTCATATATTAAATTATCATTAAGGCTGGAGTGCACGGCCGGTTTCCACTGCAGAAAGTTGAAATGAAACACAGATTGAAGAAGAAGAACCCTATCTGAAAAGAAAATGGTCGTCGAATAATGTTTATAACGTATAATAGTGAAATTAATTGTAATAAAACAGTATTATATTTTATTGAGGGTGTTTCCATAGATTCACCTCTCTGATAATGTGATTCAGGTTCTGTTTACTGCTCCAAGCACTAGCCTAATAAGTATATATTCAGTGGCCTGTCATGTCTTAAGATTTTCATCATTTTTAATGTTGTACACTAGCAACATCAATGAAAAGCAATCACGTCTCTAATCTCCGGACATTAGAATATGTAAAATAAAAATTTTTTTGAAAATATATTACAATGACTATAATTATAATAACTTCAGCAAATCAGAATTCATAAAATAATGGAGCCAATTTAAGATAGCTTTGGCACTTTAAAGGCCCAGGGACTTTAAAATGTGTAAATAACATTTCTGTTTTCTCGATGCACAGTACACACATAGCAGACGAGTACTAGTGAAATTAAAAAAAAAAAAAAGAAAAATATAAATATCATGTTGCACAGAAAAACTATCTTATGTTATACACCCATAGAATTTTATGTTAATTATTATTTTTTTCCTTTTTCTTTTTTAAATTATAAACCCCACATATTGTCTCACCCACATGAAAATATTATTTCCAATAACATGATATTAATAACTCCTTTAAAAAAATGTTAATAATGAAAAAATAGTTTATAATACACAGCTGCAGTCATTGTAAAAAATGAAGTAATCATGAATTGATGTATAAATAGTTTATTTAAAGCCTCAAAATGTAGCGATTTCCAACTCAAATTAATAAAATCAATTCAACAGAAACATGAAAACTTCACATGCACGAAATATTCATAGGCTTCCCCCCTTCCTCTTATAAGTAGCAAAGGGGCGAAAAGAATTAAAAAGGGAAACCATGAAAAAAGAAAACAACGAAACTCACTCAAAAACAGTAACTCTTTAACTATTTCTAGCTCTTACAGAAAATATACTAATTGATCAAAAGAAGGACTCTTATCTGCTGTTGAAAATTGACCTGCAATAAAAGTTCATTAACTACTCCTGATTTTATAGCAGTTCCATCAACGAATCTGGGAAGGAGAACACAGCAAACCAGACGCATCCGCCCCTACCACTGCAAGATCACACACAGCACATAGCTGCCCCTCTTGGCTTGGCACAAAACGGGAAGTACAGTATGGGCAAGAGACATCCTTCTGTCCACGATAAATGGGCACATAGGTTGCCCCACAAATTACAAATGGGTTTCGAAAATCATAGTTCAACTGTGTGGCATCAGTCATATTCTTTTCTGCAGCTGCCAGCACTTGCCTTGCTGTCTTAGCTTGGTTTTCAATGGTAGGATTGGTCTCAAGTAACCTCCTGGCAAAGTTACCAGCTGTGGCAAGGTTCTTTGCCTTGTAGCAGACAGTCATTGCATTCAGCAAAGCTAGCCTCATGTGAGGCGGCTGAAGATTGCAGTGGGTGAAATATGCTGCAAGCTCCTGCTGGCGTGCTGGGTCATCCTTAATTTCCCTTCTCTTCAGCTCCATCTGCAGACCCAAAACATACTCCTTGACTATGATAATCAATTCCTTCACATCATCCACTTCCCTCCTTGACTCAACCACAATCAAAGGAATTGTATGAAGAATATTGACAAATGTGCGAAGAGCCTCAGTAAATTTCCCACCAGTTGTTGCCTTATAACCAGCTTTGAGCTTTTCATCTAGTTGAGACAATTTGAAAGGAAGTGCAGGTGGGCCTCTCACATTTGGACTAGATGACTCACTCCAACCTCTTTCAACAGCAAGTGATACAACTGGGGCGGATGAAAAGGCACGCAGATAGGAATGACTGCCAGTATGAAGATCTAGGAAAATGGTTCTCAAGGGGGCAAAGTTTTTTATCCCAAGTTGCCTGTTCAGTAATCTCATTGCAGTATCAAAATTGCCAGCAGCTGCATGATCAGCTGCAAGAGATGACCTCTGAATCCATATCTGGCTGACAGCCATCCCGGGTGTTGGGGCCACGAAAACTGCAGATCGCGAACTGACAGAAACTTTTGGAGTGTCGGCTTCAGGGGGTAGTTCTAAATCTTCCAGCTCCCATCCAGCCTCCTCATCATCCTCTTCAGCCACCTCTCCATCATCCAAAATTGCAGCAACATCTCCATTTTGCAATGCATCGACATCAACCATGTCAAGCTGCTCACCCCAATCCGCATCAGCAGCCTCGTACTCTTCATCATCAGCTTCTCGATCTGTATTGTTAAACCCACCTTCAAATATGCCTCGCATGACTCTAAGAAGGGGCCAATCACCACTACACAATACAGGTGATGGCGGCATCAAGAGAGATGGTACCTTTCCCTCAGGCAGAGATGGAACATTATCCCCCAGTTCAGCTGCAAGCCTTTCAGCAACATCATGCAGTCCATGGACTGAAGCAGTTATGTACGCAAGAGGCAAATGGCCCACGTTCTCCAAGATCTTAACACGCTCTCGGATATCGCCCATATACAAGGCATTGTGAAACTGCCCCATCACATCATTCTTCACTTCAGCAATTTTCAGCATCTTTGAAAGTTTCTCGACATTACCAGTAATGAGATAAAGAAAAGACAATCTCTCAAAATTTTTTGTCCTCTGGTATGCATACTCTACTATACCAGCATTGCCTTGGCGAAGAGCCTCAACCCCTAAACGGTACCAGTGATCTTTCTCATCAATTGCAGTAGCTGACGCAACTGCGATTTGAATGTTCCCACTCTCTAAAGCTAAATTGAACCGAATTCTCTCATCTTTCACAAAATGGAGGGCAACCTCAGGAAATCCTTTCTGTTGTAGATAAGCAATCATAGCCTGCCCACAAAGCTGTGAGTTCCGTATCATTTTCATAACATGGTCATATCTTTTCTTCAACAGGGAAAGCTTAAAGATATATTCTGTTGCATCAATAGTTATAGCTCTGTTTTTCCCATCCCGACCCAAGCAGAAGATGGTGTTTCCAACAACCTTTGTAATATAAATTGGGACGTCCAGTGTTTTTATTATCCCACTATCTCCATTGGGGAGGCAGTATTTGATATGATTTAATGTTGTGTAAATAAAAATGCCATTGTCATCCCAGGCTCCACTTTTTACACGAATTGTCTCATGGAGGGTGCATTGGTGCACAAGCTTCTTGCTAGCAATGACAATTGCATGTTTGCTTAGCAAAGCAACACTTTCCATGTCATTAGACCAGGCAACATACTTGATAAAAGGAGTCTGAAGATCACCAAGAACAATCCTCTGTTGAAGATCAAATATAAAAACCCTGTCCTCTGACCTACATAACAAGTTGCCTGTTCCTGCATAAAATATAGCATCAGTGGCAATCGGGAGCACACTCTTTTTAACAAGCTCATTCTTCAGACTTTTTACTAAGACTTGGTTGCTGGTTTTGTCAAGCACGGCAAATCTATTCCGAGCCACAAAGACTGCTGATCCTCCAAGACCTTTCTTTGGATCTTGCATATCACCCCTACCAAAACTGTCCTTAATTGTGCTATCCTTGGATATGCAATACAACTCATAAGATCCACCATCCACATCTGAACAGAGAAGAATTGCATTTTCAGTAGGGCTGTAAGAAAGAGTCTTTGGACTTTGATTTAGACTTAATGAACCAGGTCGTCGAATTGTAAGTACTTGAGTCTCTCTCTGGGTTGAAAATTCATAGAAACGCAAAAACCGGTCTTTTGCGTAGAACAAGGAATCACCGCTAACTGCGAAAGCCGGCCTTTCTCTCTCCAGCTTAAAGACTATCATGCCACTGTCATGACCAGCTGCTAACAGATTCATTTCAGGATGGGTAGCAAGAATCCAAAACCGATCATGCTCTCTGCGGAAGGTTTGGATTCCAGTCCGCTTTGTTGCATCCCATACTCGAATACTTTTATCCTCAGAATTTGACACAATGATGTCCTGTTTGGCATGGAACATAACACATGAAACATTGTTTGTGTGCCCTCTCAAAGTATCCACTTCCCATGCCTTAGTGTCTGAAAACAGAAAATAAAATTTATTAGGGACATAGGGAATGTCACTTCAAATACTAAACTTCTTCTTTTAGGTCAACTAAAAAAGGGCCGACTGAAAAAAAAATTTAACTGTCTCATTGAAAGGTTTTGCTGCCAATAATGCATGTAAACTCAGCCAAACACTGTTTTGTTAATATCCGTGATAATCATAACAGCATCAAGACTATATATAAAAGCCCAGTCAGATAAACATTTAGAAAATGAAATGCAAAGCCATGGGTATTCCCGGGTAGTTATTATTCAGGACAACATACAGTAAATATCTGGGTTTCATATTTACCATTCATCCTCCAAAGTTTTACTTGTCGGTCATCAGCTCCTGAGACAATGAGAGGCAGGGTAGGATGAAAGGCAGCCCAGTTGACACCCCGGTCATGACCTTCCAACACGTACTTAACAACTGCATCAACACCACCAAAAAGGTCTGTGTTCATCTGACTCAATCGCAGAATGTCATCTGAAGGAGGCCCAGCCTTCCTTTTGAGAGAACCAATATCCCAAACACGGACAGTTTGGTCCAGGGAGGCAGACACAACAATATCCTCCTTTGGATGGAAGGAAGCACACATAACATAATGGTTGTGCCCAGTTAAAACAGATATACAGGTACGTGACTGCCAGTTCCAGATGCGAATGGTCTGATCATCACTGGCGCTCACAATCCATGGGTTCTCATGATGAAATTGCACTGTACGAATATAATCAAGGTGTCCTAGAAGAGTAAACAAACACCTATGCATCTTATAGTTCCAAACCTTAATCTTGTAATCATCCCCTGTCCCGAGAAAAAAATATATATTAATCAATAAGCTGTAAATTGTACAAAGTAAACCCCACCCCTTCCACATGTGACAAAAATTTATTTTATTAACGAACGTAACACATCAAAATCTCCTCCATTGACAAATGCAACTGTTGTAAAATCATACTTATTAATCTCGGATAGCGGCGTGTAGCGGCTGACCCTCTAAACTACTATAGTGCTATAGTGGGTAGCGCTACAACGCTACTGTGCAGAGTGTACCTAAGTGATACACTAAATTGTACTTCACAAATATAAAACTTAAAATATGAAAATGTGACATAAAAAACAAATTTGAAGGATCTCAAACTCAAACATAAATGATTTGAAACATTAAAATTCAAATCATAAGCAAATTGAAGGAATTAAAGTCTCAAATAATGTAACACAACAAAATAAAGTGGCAAAATTAGTCAAAATTCAAATTGTCACTTAAGTGAAATGTCAAAATCAAAGAACTTAAGGAACCAATCATAATTGAAATCATGAACATCCAAATTTTCATCTTCACTTTCACTTGTATCTAAGTTGTAAATCTCTTCCTTCTACGACGAGAACACTTTTGCAAAAACTACTGTAGCGGCACAATAGCGCTGCGATTCAGCCGCAATAGTGGCCGTTACATCCGCTACACTTCGCCTGATCGTCGCGGCGCGGTCTGTGGTGGCCGGCCGCTGCATCGCAACGCAACTCCACTATAGCGCGCTAAAGCGGGGCTATTCACAAGTATGTGTAAAATCACATTAAAAAATAATAATTAGAACTAGATGCGATGCAGCACCACTTTGTTTAAAAAAAAGAAGAAGATTGATATTAAAGTTACCGCTGTCCAGATCCAGAGCATTTCAATTACACTAAATAAATACTTTTTCCTTTTCAATAAAATACAGCACAAATAAACCTTGAAATCATATAATTATATAAAGAGTATCCACCATTCCTACAGCTCATGGCACAATCTTCTTTCACCACACTGGGACAAACAAAGAACAAAGGTGAAGAGAATAAAATTAGCAGATCTAAGAGAAGCATTAAATATTTTATATTAAAGCAGCAAATTATTCTATGTGGAACACGAGAATATGAGGCATCACACACATAATTCTTCTAAACCTACAACATTCCCGTTTCATTTGTTTAGTATGGTACATCTATATAGAGAAATGCTTTTTACACACAGAAATTTAAGTATACCCAAAAAAGTTTTTAAGTGGATCCTAGTAGTGTTTAGATGAGTACAAAGTAACTCATATTTTGCAATGGGTGCAAATGTTGAAGTGGTGTACATAAATAAGTGCCCTCATTTATATCTAAGGAGATCAATCAAAGAAAAAACAACAAGAAAGGATGCACAATTAACAGATCAGAGGATTAAACGATATATGGAATAGAAATTTTGAAAGAGATAATAGTAAATCATAGATACAGAAAAGAAGGAGGGTTGTGAATAAGGTACCTCCAGAGACAAATAGAGGCTGAGAATTGTGGAAATGAACGCCTCTGACGGGCCCATCATGCTCGTCGAATCTGTCAATCAGGGTTCCCATCCGGTAGTCCCATAGCTGGATCACACCACTGTGAAGACTCGCAAGGATCCAGGGTCTCTTACTGTGGAAACTGAGTCCCTTTACTCTATTACTTTTGGTCTCGAACTTGGTCAGCATCTTCACTCAATCACAGGCACTGTCTCTGCACGATCCAATCAAATTATCAGAAACTAAACTCAAATTATAATCCCCATGCCAAAACACACATACACACAGAGAAAAACGTTTCTTATGCATCAGAATTGAACCAAGGAAAGTAAAATGAAATCATGAGAGAAGAAATTTCGGCATATCAAAGAACCAACATTGTTCGACATTTTCCAACAGATTCTGACTAATTAGAACGAAAATCGAATCGCATCGCATGGGATCATTGCTCGATCGATTTTGAGCACTACGCGGTATCGGAAATAGAGAGGATTTACCTCAGATCTGATTAAAATAATGAAATCAACAAGACCTCGTTAACGCATCTACAATCAACTTCACGGTGTGCTGATATGTATGTATGTATGTATAGAGAGAACGAGAATATTCACTTCTCTTTTCAGATGAGATCTGGTTATGGTTACAGTGTACGTTAATTTTGGAAGACAGAGAATAAGGGGAGGGAGAGAGAGAGGGAGAGAGAGAGAGAACCGAATGGGATTTCTATAATAGAAGCGTAGTGATGAAAAGTTTGCTATGCTTTTATTTGCTAGCTGCCGTGCATTGTGAATTACATTAGTACCACCCCCATGTCATACTCACACTAACAAATAATGATCAACATTTTAAAAATCTTGAGGTATAACATTTTCCGACACTCAGATATGCAGCGTAGAAACTTAAAAAATGGTTTAAAAATTATGTGTCGAAGTATTGTGCCGTGTCATATGTCTCGTATCAGTATTGGTGCTACATAGTCCTTCAAGTGATATATTTAGATAAATTTTCAGTTACATTAGAGCCTAATAATTATTTTTTATAAATACATTATATAATTACTCAGAATAGTAATTTAATTCTTAGCTGTAATTAATGTGTTAAATTGTTTTTTGACTGATAGTTCTCAGTCACATCATGACCTATTGGGACTTGGACATCAACACGGTGGTTAAATTTTAGCTTAAATTTTAAGCATGGTACAAACAAGAAAGGTGTTAATATGGTGGAATCATTCCAGGCAGGGAAAGACCAGAACTAGAGAGGTGTTCCATTGATTAGAAGAAATAGCGATGTTACGCAAACGCTAAACTTTCTCATAAAATAAATTTATTACTAGCTGTTGGAGTACTTGCTATCTCCAAAAAAGAATAAAGAAAAGGATTTCTTGTGATCGGATATTAAATTTACAATGTATTATAGATCTAACAGCCATATATACTCAAGCTACAACACTTTCATAAGAGTTGTATAATGTATATGTGAACAGGAATTGGATCCTCCGCAATTTTATTAAAAAAAAAAAACTTCGTGCCAAAGTTCTTAAGATATATTTTTCATTAATATTCTGTTATGTTTTTCATGGTTCAAATTTCATGCTGTTCAAACAAAACTGCAAATGATCCCTTTCCGTGTGGAATAATAGATCAGCTACTCTTTGTTGTCACCAACTCAAAGGAATTGCAATTCATTTGCAGGTCCATATTCATGTGTTAATAACTAAAAAAGGAATAGTTTATTGCCATTTTCTAGGAATTACGATATATACAATAAACAATATATATACCTACACACACACACATACAATTTTTGGCTACAGAAGATATTACTTAAACTAAAACCGGCTGCACAAAACTAGCTGAAGGTAGCCAGATGCAGTTCTGAAGGCCAATCGCCCAATCCGTTCGGTAGATTGCTACCTGCTCGAAGATATGATCATCTAAATATCTCCATCTCACTGTGTAGTAGCTTGATCTGCTCTACAAATAATAAATCACTTGTAGCATCATGCAGAATATTGCTATAGCTTATGACATTGCAACTGCCAAGCCCATCTTCTGGTATGAAGAAATGCTATTGGGGTTTCCCCTGAAGCACTTGAACAATCTCCTCTGCTCTAGTTTCGATGCCTTTCAGGTACTCTGTCAGAATCCGCTGTTGGTAAGAACCTCCCTCCTTTGTTTTTCAGCCGCGATTAGTGAGGAGAAAGAGCATGGACAAATCAAAGGAACAACATCAGTTTAGAAGAATAAAAAAACAAAAACCAAATGTATAGAAGCATGGCTTTGTCTCACAGTTCGAATCAAAGTGCGCTCAATTCGTTTCTTCAAGACAGCAAAGAGCTCCTCTGGTGAAATATCCCCAGCACCAATTGTCAATCCATTGATCAAAATATTGTTCCATTCTTCTTCAGGAGCTGCAAGGGACCAAAAATGGTTGATCATTGATGCTAGCTATGTGACAACAGTTGGAGATAAAAGGTGACACACTATTAATCTAGATTAGATAAACAGAAAAAAGATAAACATCCCTGGCATTGAAATTTCTAGGTATGTGGCAGAGTGTCACATTTATCCAGGGCCCAGGGACCATAACCAAATGCTGTAACATTGGAAACAGTAGTTTTACCGATTTGGCTTGCTAAAATCCCTTTCATATAGATTAGTCTCTAGTGAAAGCCCTGTTAGTTTTCAGAGGAGGTTATTGTTCATCTAATCAGAAATTAGTATGTACAACTATGACTTAACCTTTTTTTTTTTATTTAGCGAATACAATGACGGGCATTTTTTCATTATTTACACACTGATTCAACTCGTTTCAACTTTCAAATTTATCAAACCAATTGAAATGACCAATACACAAAATGATATTTCTAGAAAAATAAAAACCTGCCTTGGGTTTAAACCAGTTTGGTCAAGAAAACCAAAGCGAACCGAAGTGAACCTTGCCCACCCCTACTTGGTGCCCTTCACGAGAGCACCACCATTACATTAATAAAGAGGACGAAAACAGAACAAGAGAAGTTAAACCCAAACTTGAAAATTTGGAAGCATTTCTTTCTCAAGAACCAGTGATAAAATTCTTATATCAAATTTACAACTAGATGCTTTTCTATGACGTAAAAGATTAGGATGTTAAAGACACCTTGGATTATGGTTTCAAGGAATTGCTCATCCTTCAAAACTTCCTTCCCTGCAATAAGAATACAGTAATCTTGCAAATTAAATATAAAAATTCAATATTTGTGCCAACCAACAAGGATATGTTGACTAGCAAGAAGCCAAGAAGACACTGATATGATGAAAAGATTAATGTCTGAGAATATGTTTTCTATACACCAAAGGGCAAACCCGTAGTGCATAAGGCTTCCCGACTTATGAGGATAGAGATGAGAATCAAGTGTACGCAGCCTTACCCTAACATTTTTGCAAAGAGATTGTTTTTCAAACTCGAACCCATAACCTTCCGATCATAATAAGTAATCTTACCGCTGCTCTAAGACTTGCCCTTTTATGTTTTCTATACACCAGCAGTAGAAATTAATGTTTTAGATAAGCAACTTTGTTTCATATATTTTTCTGATAAGCATGCTTCTGTAATCAATGTTAAATAGTGTGATAGAAACCAACTAAACTGAAGGCGCTATTTTTAATCAATCATGACCTTTCAATTTTTTGTATGTTGTTGTAATTTTATATAAACCAAACTATTTTAAGAGCATTGATAATAGAGCTTAGATTTCTTGATGAAAATATCATTGACAATTAGACTACTTGTGTAGTTATTATACTTTCCAACACCAGTATATGAAATAGCAGCTCAATGCCTAAAAATAAAATAAATAAAAAAATCCAACTAGGTAGGTTTGGCTACATGAATCAAATGAAACCATTATGTTTTGTCAAAAACTAAGGTTTTTGAAAGGCCATTTACATCTATAAGGAACAAAATTTGTTGCACATAAAAATATCATATACAAAGAAAGAAAGAAAGAAAAGAGAGAAAATTAAACATCAACCTTAACCAAAGATACAAAGCACAAAGGTATTCATCTATTTAAACATAAATTTCATGTATAAGGTACGTTAACATACCTTTCATGGCATAACTACGTTTTGAGAGAATGTTGGAAGCATAGAGCTGCAAAACCTTTTGTAACATGGCCTCAAGCCCAGGCTTATCACCATCTTCCTTTGCCTGCTCATTATAGGCAAGATACTGTTGAGTCTTAAATAAGTCATATGTAATGTAATTACAATACAAAAAGAGAAAAGTTTATGATATATAAATGGGTTCGCTTTTTCTGCATATTGCACAAGTTATCTGAAAATACGACGTCGTTTTGGGGCGAAAATCATGGTGTTTTTGTAATTTTAATTTATTTCAGGATTTAATTGTCTTTATATTTATAATTTTTTAAAAATACCAAAACGACGTCGTTTTGGGACTAGAACTGAAAACATTTTTCCCATATAACATACACGGAAAACCAAATATGCAGCCCTTATGCAATATCCCAAAAAATATCCCACTAGAACTGAAAGCTAATTAGAAATCTCAGCTATACCAAAAGTGAATACATACAAGACAAAAATTGTTCTGAAATATAAGTAGTTGAATTATAAATTATCCAAGTTTCTGATACCTCGCACACTTGATATCCTTTTGACATATAGGTAACTAACATGAATTTTAAGGATAATATAAGTAGTGGCCAATATTTTCTGTCACTAGATTATATTTGTATTTTGACAACTGACAATTGAAAATTATCATACTTCAAATAAAAGTGAAAAACAAAATCACTTTATGTCTTTATGATTGAGGAACTAAATCGATGCCAAAATTCTTAGGAGGACCAAAATAATGACACCTTTTTATAGAGAACTGAAAAAGGGATTAATTCATTAATACAATGATTCGATTAATTATGTCAAGTCATATTAGACCATCAATCTTAAGAAAAGGACTTAGAAATTCAAAGTTTGTCAACTTTATGTTACTGTTTCTGGAACTGAAAAGGGAATCTTAAGTAATTAAGGATCCAGAATAGTAACTAATCCAGTGTAGTTTCTACTGACAATTGAAAACTATTGTAGGTTAAATAAAAAGCAGCCAAAGCGGAAAAAAAAAAAAAGACTCACTTGTCGTAGTTGTGCATTAACTTCAGCAAGGAACCCTTCATCCAGCTGTCCTTCTTCCTCCCTTTGACTTATTTCCTAATGATTAGGACTTAAAATTTAAATAGACAGACAGGGATTGCTGAAAATATACATGAATAACCAAATCAACCCATTGGCAATTAGAATAGCATACCAAAATGAAAGCTCTTCATTTAGAATAGAAGAAAGACTAAAAAATATAAACATCGGCTATTCTGCAGACAAGTTTATTTTTTCCTTCACAAATGACTATATGATACTCATTTCAATCAAGCTTGCATTAACCTTATTGTTTATTATTGTCGATAGTTATTTGGTCTCTTAAGTCTTAAATGATTCATTTTTCACAAAACCTGAAGGTGAATCAAAGACCCTCTGGAGATGATATGTACATTACAGTTCGTGGTGATTGAAGACTGAAGCATATATCTAATGTTGAGTTTTAGCACAAAGGTAGTCAGTCAGAAATCCTTGTGACTGAAAATCAAATAGTATGTAAGTTTAGCTTTATGTTAACAGATTGGCACAATTAGTATATTATTGCCCTCTTCACTATATATGGAAGTTCAGAAAAACAACGTGGTTAAAATGTATAAGAAAGCCATTCCAATGAAACAGCCCACTCTTGCTAAAATCATTGAGAAACAAAACTCACCTTTTCCATCAATGTGAGTGCCTGAGGATCTCTGGGAGGCCAGGAAATCTCTCCTACATCATCAACCACAGGTTTCAGTACTCCCTTCAGGACATCTGTAGCAGACTCTATCTTTTCCTGCAAAGCAAGTACATAACAAGAAGATTTTTTGTCAAAAGAAACAATAAAGAAAATCAAGTAACCCATGAACAAATGTCAGTGGAGTGAAGAGGGAGTGAGGGAGGGGTACATTAGTCTTATGAACCACGCGATCAACCACACTCATAACCATTGTAGCCAATTCTTCATAATCCTTCTGCACATTAACAAAGTACAAAAGCAAATAGTGCAATGAAAGAACTATACATACATAGACAGACCAAAGAAACATTGTCGGAAATTTAAAAGTGTACTTTATCATCCTCAGACTTGCAAGTATCAGATCTTGCTGCAAGTCGTATCCAAAAGCTTGGATTGAAAGCGAGGATGTTTTCAACAACAAGTTTCTGAAGCTGTTTACAAAGGAAAACAATATCAATGTTATTGAAAGACTTAATCCAAAAAATGTGAGTCCTACATCATGAACCGTATCTGCTTCAAAATGTAGTTCAAAGCAAATTGCCAAAAGGAGAACCCCAAAAAAAAAAAAATTAAAAATTAAAAAAAATAAAAAATTGGAAATGATAGAAATTATTACTTGATGAGGATTAGCTTCCCTGAGCATATCTATGAGCTTATCAATTTCAACAGTCTTCTTAAAAGCTTCCTCGGCTTCTTGATTGACTGCACATATGAAAGTTCTCCTGTTTTTAGATCCAAACACGCCAATTCACTATTTTTGATAGGTTCATTAAAAATTAGAATATAAAAATAGAAGCGAAAATGACACGATAGTTATTTGAATAATAATAATCAGTGACAGCGAGCACGAATGGGATAGTACCTCCTCGAATTCAAAGGAAACGGTGTGAGCGTGTGCTTCCACAGAATCTGAAACTTCGAATTTGGCAGCAGTGCACACTGGATTAGAGAATAGAGAAGACATGATTAGTGAGTGAGCGTGATAATGGCGAAACTATAATAAATACATAACAAAAAGAATGGAAGAAAGAACCAGTGGATATGGATGTGGAAGTTGATTAGGAAATGGAGAATAAGTAGAAGCAGAAGCAGAAGCGGAGACACAGAACGCGTTCATTCTCATTCTCTCTGAGTGATAGATACTTTACTTCGCTTGTGACCCTTTAAGCTTTACGCATCCAATTCTCAACCATATGCCTCAGCCTCACTAATCACTATCCTTCCAATTTTTTCTTCTTCTTCTTCTTTTGTGCGTTAACATGCATAATATTTTAGTTATGCACTTATGCGTACTGATAATTTGAGGTAAAAATATTTAAAAATAATAATTTAATTAGTAGAACATTATTTTATGGATGATAAAAAAAATGGGAAAACTATTTCAGCAGTTGAAAATAATTAAAATATAACATACAGGTTTGAAAAAAATATTAAAAATTTGATTTAATTATTAAAATATTATGCTAATGGGTGGATTTCAAATACCATAAATAATATTGATGGAAGAAATTAGAGTATTGATAAAAAAAAATTAAAAACTAAATAATAAAATAATTAAAAATAAAAATTATAAGATTTTAAAATATTTGTTAAAATTAAAAAGAGAAGTAACTACAGAAAAAAAAATATGTGCGAACATCATTTTATTTATTTTTTTAAAACTAAAATTTATTATATTAGAACAGATATTTTATTTTTACCAAAAAAAAAAGAACAGATATTTTATTGACCGTACAAAAATAAGTTGAAGGCCCAAAAAGCAGCAGCTTTGATAGCAATATAAGTTTGGGCCTTGGCCATAAAAAGGAAAATTAGGAGCCCAACGCAACAATGTTAGTAACGGTAACAACATTAATAAACTCGTTATTTTCTTTTTTATACCAACTTTAGTTATATTTTTTATGTGAGTAAGCTTCTTCAATTTCTTTACAAGTTTCGACTTTTTGATTGGGCTATCTAATTATTTCTACAACCGACACACATAACTTGTTAGACGTAGGCCCGAAGCGATAATTAACACTGCGTGGCCTTCACTTTCACATTTGTAGCCAACACTAGTAATCGATGATTCGATACCATGCCTAGTTGGAAATGTAAAATGCATCATAAATTAAGACAATAATAATAATTACCTTCGAAATTTCTTCTTCTACTTCCAAACATAAATATAATACAGGTAGAAAGACAAAAGGCAAGTTGATCGAGCGCATTCAGTAGCTTGGCTGGCGAAAAGAAGCTACAAAAAAACATTGATGGCGGTGGGGTCATGACATTTATGAGACCGAGCCATCAGGTCTCCATTACCTTAAATGTTCCATATGCTCTCATCTCATGTGCCCATGAAATATGCAACTCGCGGAGCAAAGCTTCTGACTATGAAAACGTATTCAACTTTCGTAAGTGACTCTAGCGAGTGTTTGGTACGCGGAATTTGGATATTATTGTAAACTAAATGCAAAAATTATATTTTTGAAAATTGAGATTCTCACACAAATAAAAATTTCTCCTGTACCAAACGTCCCTTAGGGCTTGTTTGGTGGGCGGGATACGATAAGGGTAGGAATATGGGGTTGAGAAGCTTATATCATGTCCTGTGTTCGATGAGCACCTAATTAGCAATCTGATAAAATTATGTAGAAGGAGAAAGGAGAAAGAAAAAACACAATATAATATAATAAATATAAATATTTTGGGGACATTGACCATACTGCCACATTTTTTAATATAATATACCTGAATATCACGGAGTCAAAAAAAACTTCCAAACTGCCACGGCACCATCGTCGCTGAGGTAGTCAACTACTATGGATGGGACACGTGTCAGTGGCTAGAAGACTTGGTTACACCAAAGTAGCTGAGGTAGTCAGCTACTTTGGGTTGAATGAGTTACATGTCTAGCCACTTGGGACGTGACACGTGTCCAGTCCATAGTAGCTGACTATCTCAACGACTATGGTGCCGTGGCAGTTTAGAAATTTTTTTTAACTCTGTTGCATTCAGATATATTATATTAAAAAATGGGACAGTACGATCAATGTTCCAATATATTGGGTAGCGTGGGAATATATTGGGTATCTAATATTGGTATACTATCATGTTGAATCCTAACTCAACTCCCCCATAGGATAAGAAATCATGTATTGGATAGGATAAATGAGACAATATGATAAGCTAATAATATCCTATTGACCAACCAAACAAGAGATAAAAATAGGATATGATAAGTTATCTTATCTTATCTTCTTTCTTCTTTATTAGGTGCTCCAAACAGCCCCTTAAGTTATTGGGTGATATAACTTTCTATTACCCTTTTTATGCTGAAAACTTTCATATAATTTTTATTTATTTATTTATCCCCCAATAATTTCATAAATTTTCTATAAACTAATTCGGAATTTGAAATGAGTCCACAATTAATATTGAAGAGGATCAAAGATATGACTTTTATTTGCTCAATTCTCATGCGTGAACTACACTATTATCATTTGTTAACATGCTTATCTTTTACAATATCGTGTTTGAAAGATTCTCAAACTAGCTAGATCACGTGTACGCAGTATGAAAAAAGTGTTTTCTGTCGTCTAGTTTGGCCGACTTAATCAGTTCCCATTTTGGTACTTGCACTTTCCAATTTTGATTAAGTGCGTTCTCATTTTGTCAACTATTATATGATCAAAGAGAAGAGCAAAGTCTGCACCAACCACGTTTAGAAATTTGTTTTTAATAAAGAATGAAAGCCACAACGAAAAAGCTGAAATTAAAAACAGAAAGTAAGGTCGATGATCACTGCTCAGGACAAGCATCATCATCATCATAATGTTCACTTTTATGCCTTCCCTCAGAAATGTAACAAGGAAGCTTCATAAACACCAACCGCATATATAACAGTAGTGAATTAGTCTAGACTCATGACAACTACTAACTATAATGAAAGGGTTTGACATTTACAAATATAACTTCTTGGAAATTAACTGATACTTTTACATATTTTATGAAGGAAAAAGATGAGAAGAGTTTGAGAGTGGGGGCTGATATTTTGGCAAAAGCAGGTTTCTTTACATTGATAAAGGTCCTTTTTAAGGTAAGGTGCATCACCATAATTGATGGTTTAGAATGTTACAATATGAGCAAGAAAAACGTGAGCTTGACGTTAGAACATTTTCAATACATCTTTCGGACATTATGTCCTATTTTAAATCTGTTGCGAAAAAGGGTTTTTTATTTTCAGAACAAAAATATAAATAAAAAATGCTTAATAAGGTCTGTTTCGTAAAAAAAAAAATATACGAGTTATTTTTATTTTATATTTTGACTTTTATTTTTTAAAAAAAATAATATAAAATACCTATTTAATTGCCTATTCTACAAAATAGCTTTAAGAAAAGAAAAAATCAACTTAGATTCAAACTCAGCTTGTTCTTAGGCTTCTCTGGCTATGCCTGCTTCCTTGGCCAAATGGCATCTTAGTTTTGCATTCTCACATGTCACGCAAGGTACAACTTTTCCTTCTATATACATGTCGAGAACAAGAAATTAAAAAGAAAAAAAAAATTATTCAATCGGGAAGAATTAAAAAAATATAATTATTTAACTCTTGCAATAAGAATTTTAAACACTTTTTTATGGATTAAATTATAAATTAATTCAAAATTTTGAATTTTAAAAATAAGAAAAAAATTAAATAATTATAACTGATTACAAATTGATCAAGGAGAAAATAATTAAAATAAAATAAAAAATATACCTAAATCTCAAAAGAACTTAAAAAGGAGTTAGTGAATGAGATTTGCATTAAAAGTCTTTGAAATTAGGCATTGAAGTTATTGTTGACATAAGTATAGAATACTAATCACCATAATACGAATGGTTTGATACCTAAACAAAAATTGCATTTCTTCCCCCCTCAAGTAATGAAGACTTCAAAAATTGACCATAGTGATTATTAATTTTCAGGCCCAAGATCAAAAAACTGGAATATGTAAGTGCTAATGATAACATCACATTGAGGGATTGTGAAAAACATGCCATTTTCAGGCCTTGTAAACCAATCTCAAAGTTTTTAATGAATTTTCTCATATGGAATTCAATATATGAGGGAGTTTGGCAATGCCCTTAAAACTCTGATTAAGAAACATATGGTGGATATGACTGTTGTGGTTGAACCTCACCTCACAGTGGAATCTGTAGAAAGCTTATAAAGAAAGTGGGGTATGATAGTTTTGTTGTAGAAGAAGCTGGGGGTTTGCATGGAATAATATGTGGCATAAAAATAAAAAAACTGTTCTTGCTCACTCCCAAAGTTCAGAAAATTACTATAATGGAGAGAGTTTTGAAAGAGACAATATATGCTAATCCTTCTCAAAGTATTAAATAATTTTAATAGCCCTGACCTTAGCTGTTTTCCCTGGACCATGATTGCTTATACGCCCATAATTCTTTTGTCCTCTTCCCCTTGCCTTCAAAACCAACTTCTCCAACATCCATGAACCAAATTCAACTACAAGACACAAACAAAGCAAAAGCAAGAGATGAAGATACAGTGTGATGTGTGTCACAAAGAGGAAGCCTCTGTGTTCTGTCCTTCAGATGAAGCAGCTCTCTGCCATGGTTGTGATCACACTATCCACCATGCCAACAAGCTCGCAGGCAAACACAAACGCTTCTCTCTGCACCACCCCACATCCAAAGACACCCCTCTTTGTGATATCTGCCATGTACTCACTCCTTCTGATCTTTTCCTTACCTATTCCCAAATCATATATACTATTCAAAAATGTGTTCTTTCATTTGTTAGTTTAAATTGATTGACTAAAAAAACTGATAGTTTTTTTTATGTATTATTCGTTAATTCATCCATTACTCAACTAGCGTGATTCAAGTACATAATCACATAAAGTTAGAGAATAATATAAACCATTCAAAAGTCCTCAACCTCCGGCTTTAAGTTTTTTGGTTTCAAAAATCAAGACATAAAATAGCCACTGATTGGGATAGAAATACCAAATTCTATCACCTTTTACAGTGGAATTTTCACAAATAAAATTTTTAAATTAAAAAGGGGGAGACATTGGGTAACAAATACTGCTGATCTGAAAGAGATGGCTATAAAATATTTCAGAGTCTGTTTCATGAAGATATTTTAATATAAATCTTCAAAAGTTCTCATTACCAATTTAAACGTGTTGAGAAAAATATATAGATGTCCAAATGATTTAGAAATTAAACAAGCTTTGTTTAATATTGGTGCTTTGAAGGCTCCAGGGATTGATGGTTATCCGCTTTTCTTCCAAAGGAATTGGGATGTGATTAAAAAGCAACTTTGCTCTCATAGTAATCAGATTTAGCTTTTGGGGTGGTATTAATTTCTTTATGGTGCTCATTCCTAATGTGCAGAATCCGATGCATATTAGTCAGTTTAGGCCTATTTCACTGTGCCCTGTGGAATATAAAATTGTCAGTAAAATTATGGTTAGCAGGTTGAAGACAATAATGGAGAAGCTGGTGTCAAGCCCAATGAGTTTGTGTGATCGGGTGTGTTGGATAACATTAAGTGGTCACATTGGTTGTGTGTGAGGAAAATGAGGGTGTGTTGTTTTATGGCTATAAAAGTTGATTGTAGAAAGCATATGATCGGCTCAATTGGAATTTCCTTAGAAATGTTTTAATAAGAGATTCAAATTCCTGGGCATCTTTCTGAGTTATTAATGACTGCTGTTTCCTCTCCAAAAAAACATTTGGGTTGAATTCGTTATTTACGGATAAAAAACTAATAGTATTTTTGTTGCAGGAGAGGCGTGCATATCTATTTTGCCAAGAAGACAGAGCAATACTTTGTAGAGAATGTGACATTCCTATCCATGGAACCAATGAACATACCCAGAAGCACAATAGGTTTTTTCTCACTGGCGTAAAGCTTTCAGACACAACATCATTATCATTCACTGGCTCTGAAGTAACAACTTCTCGTTCAAAAGAAAATAGACCAAGTTCATTTTCAAATGAAAATATTAGTTCTTCTCGCATGGTTGAAGTCAACATGGGTTGCGACTCGGGTAATTCAGTTTCAACAAACAGCATTTCTCAATACTTGATTGACACAATTCCCGGTTACTGCATGGAAGACCTTCTTGATGCTTCATTTGCACCTAATGGTTTCTACAAGGTTGGCCATAGCACACCTTACTTTTCTTTTCTTTTTTTTATTATGATTTACTCGACTAGTCCCATATGAGTATTGTCCAACAGTTACCATTTTTTTGGTTCCTCGGACTCGAAATATGTAGAGCATGTTTGGATCTCTCTTTTTTAACTTAGAAACTATTTATAAGTTAAAACTGACACATCGTTATAAATGATTAATGTAATCTCACCCAATAACTTAAATTTTTGTTTGAATTAATTCTTTACAATCATATATAAGGGTGGTTCTACTCAGACCATTTTTTTGGTTACTCAAACTCGAAATATTTAATTGAGGGAAATATGCTCCTTACAACTTGAACCTAGACTTGTTGGTAGAACATCCTAAGTTGGGAGACAGAGAAAGTCTTATTTTTTATCTGATATGTAACAAAATTGAATTGCTTGGTTTGTTGTTGTTGTTGTTGTTTCAGGACCAAGATTTTCAAGTTAGCAAGTGTTTGTCTCCAATGCAAGCGTGGGTACCACAATCTCAACTTCACACTTCGAATCTTACCCAGAATGATTTTGTTGGGGTTAAGGAAATGCCAAAAGCCAAAGCTGCCGAAGGATACTCGAATTGGAGATATAATAATGGCTACACTTCCCACTCTGTTCCTTCAATTAGTCCTTCATTTATCAAAAAATGTAGACGCTCTCGTTAATCAACTATTTGTAAAATCCGCGCTGGAAAATATCCCCTTTTGTTTTCAGCATTTCTTTACTAATTATACGTGTTTCCTTTTAGTTCTCTCGAATTGCAAATTTTTTCTCGTCTAAGACTGGCTATGAGCCTCTTCTTTTCATTAGCAGGATTCCCCCTTGCAAAAAATTTCTCATCTAAGACTGGCTATGAGCCTCTTCTTTTTATTAGCAGGAAGATTTCTTTTTCTGATAGTATTTTTGTGATTGTATAAAGAATTTAACGTTTCTAAAATTACTTTAAATAAATTTATTTAATGTTACACATAAAAAAATATATGGAATTCATGTGAAGAGAAGAAAAAAAAAATTCTCACAAAATTTGAAAATTTAAAAAAGTTATCTGAATAATTTTAAAAAACTTTTAACCTTTATATAAAATATTAATTTTTTAAGATAGTCTAACAAAAAGCAAAAACATTCTTAATTTTCTTTTATTAGACATAAACTTGAAAATTAAAACTAATATTGAAGTTAAACGCGTGTCAACATATATAGCCAAACACCTTTTAACATAAGGGAGAGTTATATTTATAAATTTTTTACTTACAAACTACACTATGTAAAATATATAATTTAATTTACAAAATTTTATATAAAAAAATGGGGTTTTAGTTTGTCATTTAACATGACACAAAAAAATCTTCTACACACACAACGTTTTGTGGGGCCCGCACTTTTTAAAGAAAAATAAAAAATTAAAGCACGCAAAACGAATCTCTGTAACATTACACAATCAATTTTCCTACGACATAACTATTATAAAATCCAAAAAAAATTGTAAACAATCTTTTCCTTTTTTTTAACATATTGTATGAAAAAGTTCTTTCCATCTGTGAAGGCCATCTGAAATTTATCGATTTTTGGTCATCATCTACAGTAAATGCTGATAAACAGCCGACAGTTGCGACTGGTTGGAAAATGCGCTTGTTTGATTGTGATGGAGAAATTTTTAGTTATGTAGGTCCAAAATAAAAAAAGAAACGCATGGACAATGCCCCATGTATTTACCAAAAAAAAAGAAAAGAAACGCATCACTACAAATTTTTAACGTTGAATGAAGTATCATGGTAATGCTTATTAAAATATTTTTCGTAACATAAGGAAATATCAAGCAGTAATCGGAGAGGTTGAGTGAACAGTGTAAGCTTCAAATCTAACTAAATACTCAAGAAGATCTTTTTCTATGGCATCCGTACAGTTAACACAAAATTGTTAAACTTAATTATATGAGAATTTATTCTATTTTAAAGTCAAATTATATCTTAAATTTCCACGAATTAATCAAATTTAAGCCTTACAAATTAATATGATCTAATATGTATGAGTTGAACAAACTAGAGTAACTTATATCTCTATTTTTAAATGTCGTAATATTGTGGACAAGAAAAATATATTATTTGCATAATTTTTAATTAACTAATCTTGGCATTAGATTGATGGAGGAGACATAAGTTTTATTTTATATCACTAAAAAAGTATTAATTGGTGTTATATAGAGGATTTTAAAAAAATAAAAAATTTATGTACAAATAACATGGCAGGAAAATCCAATTTCTTCACTGTGAATGTGAATCTGTGATTCACCAATAATTACTGTTATATCCCTTAGAGCAACATACTTGGACAAAGCCCATATAAATTTTTCTAATTGCCTTTTTTTGTATAATACAGTATTTTCCAACGGTATTAAAATGCCATCAAAAATTCACGTCAGCATCAAATTAGTAATAAAATTAAAAAGTATGTTATCATATCATTTAATGAATTTCATAATATATAAGATATCAAATGGTGTATCTAACACGTCATAAGCTAGTAATGTAAAATAAGTTTACACTAACAATGCATTTAATTTAAATTCACTTAATTTAGTAAAAATTAGAAAAACAAAAAATAAAATCAAGGCAGTCCTAAGTTGCTTTCATCTTTCTAAATGCCATGAGAATCACAAATCACGTGGAACTATATCTACTATGCTTTTTTTTTTTTTTGAAATATTCCAATCGATTCATTGTTTCACAACTAATCCGATTAAGGACGGATCCAGGATCAAGGCTTTAAATTTATCTTAAAGATAATATTGGGGAGATTCGAACACATGCTCTCACCCCACCCTATTTAACTATATCTACAATGTTGAACTCCATGTTTTTCACACCATGAAAGGAACTTAGGCTGAATCCCTATGGTTCAAACACACTCGTCAGTATAGCATGCCACAGCCTACTTTTAGATTGACCCAACTTGGCGAGGAACACGACCCACTTCAAATCCTCTTCTTTTGCTTTTCTCGAAAGACCAGAATCATGTGAATCTCCAATGGCCGGTCCATATTGCTTCAAGGTAAAGCAAGGCTTAAACGTATCATGTTAGCACTTTTTGGGTGACTTCGATTTATCAAATTTTGATATTTCAAAATATAAATAACAATCCCCGTATCTTAATGAACTCATTTTAAAGCATATTTTTCATACAATACTACTTCAGTGAAGCTATTTTTAAAATGAATAAATAAAAGTGTATGAATCATCAATTGGTTTGTTAAAAACATTTACCTAACTTTGTTATATAACTGACGATTGTAAAAAAACCTAAAAACTATGGGCAACCTTCAATCATAAATTTGTGAAAAAAATTACTGCGCCAATCAATATTGCTCTAACTACATGGGCGTCAAACCCCAAATACTTATTCGCAGTGCAAAACTAGAGAATAGCAACTAAACACTACAAGAGTAGACCCAAAGCTTGCACCACATTTTTTTCGATAAAACATCAAAATATCCCAGGTTCCAAGCTTGGCACTGCCACCTCGTTGGATTTAGACGATAGTAGAGAAATTAACTACTTTCATGCATTGCATTTCATTGAGAAGATTAATATGTATTTAGATTAATTTATTCAAAGTTTAAAATAGCTTATAATAATAATAATAATAATAATAAAAAGCATTCGTAAGAAGGGAAAAAAAAATCTCTAAAAATTAATCACAACAAAACACGTGCCTAGAATCATACAGGTAAAATAATAAAATGCTTTCACCAAAATAATAATAATAATAATAATAATAATAATAATAATAAAATGCAAGATGAAATCGCGTTGCAAGGGCAGCAACCAGCAGAAGAGGGGGGGAAAGGAGGAAACTCACTGTTCTGAGGAAACTCCCTGTTCTCATACTCTGCAAGATATACATGATATAAAACAAAAATCTGCTGTATCACATTAAAAAACACACATTGTGCATATGTACTTAGTGCTGTTTACACCCTTTCCTTTTCCTTTCTTTCTTTTTTTCCCACCCCTTCGTCCATCCCTATTATACAGTTTCCAGCAGTAGATAAAATGAAAGAAGAAATTATCATATACCTTTGAAACAGTTTTACATACAAGCAAATAATAAAAGAATTGCCCGGCGTGAAATGAGAAAGAACCCTGCAAAAATTTCAACATCCAAAAATGAAAAACGTGTTATAATTTTGTACTTGTACAGCATCTGAGTAAGGCCCATAAAAGTATTATTAAAAAATTGCAAAAGACCTCCATTAAAAGCCTCAAGATGTAAAAGCAAAAAGCCTATCTGCAATATTTGTGCGGCATATTGGACATTCAGAGCAAGCAAGTGAACAAGATTTACACACTGCAAAAGCAAACAAGAGGTTGTAATTCAGACAAAATAATTGTGAATCCAAAGGAAAAATAATATAAAAAAATTGAGACGGGATATTTTCAGATAAGTTAGGAAAAGACTTACAACAAAAATGACGGCATGGAAGAAGAATTGCTGCAGTTGAAGATTCAAAACATACTTTACAAACATGGGAATTGGCATCTCCATTGCCAAGGTGCTTGAGTTCTTTTTCCTTTATCTCTTGCATGCGCGCCTGAAATCATAAATTACAGATCAGAAAAAACTACCTCTGGAGCTTTTATATTTCACAAGTTCTAAGACTGCAGTAAAAATTGAAGTAATGGTATGCTCAATCAGATCCAATCACCCCACAAATTTAATATTTATCATGCGATGTAAAAGTGGCACTATTTAATACTCAGGATCTAACCGAAAAAAATATAATAATAATAATAATAACGAATTCAAAATTTTCAATGATAAAGAAACATACAAATAACTGTAGAATTGGGGTTACCTTGAGACGAACAACCAAAGGTTCTTCCTTCGGAATTTCGTTGTCTGGTTTTGATACATTCAAAACCTGCTCCTTGAGGACAATATTACTTTCAATGTCATTAGTTTTCATATCATCTGTATACTCTTCCCCATCACCATCTTTTTTGTCAATGTTTGATTCTGGGTCAGAACCCCCTTCTTTCTTTAACTTTGCAACCAGGACCCACATATTTGCTAAATCATTCTCCAAGGAGGCTTCTCTTTTCTTGGCCTCTTCAACCTTTTTCCTGCACTCCTCTTCCACAAATTCCTTTTCAGCTAATGCAGCCTCAAGAGCTGCCTCTCGTTGTTTCCTAGCCTGCACTTCCATCTTCAAGTCATCAATATCTAGACTCCATGACTCAAACTCATCTATACCAGCTCCCAATATTTCATTAGCACGACTAGAAATTCTTCCCTTCCTCCCAGGTCTTGCATCGCTGTACTTGCGGTTAACACCATTAACCGTTTGTACCACAGCACTACGAGTGTTGGCCAGGTCTCGAGCAGCCATCAATTCTTTTTCCAACTTTGCATTCTGCAATGAAAGTTTTGTCACTTCCCCAGCCAAATTCTTCAGTTCCACAGCAGCAGCAGACGCCAGTTCTTTGGCATATGAAGCTTCTTCAGAGAGTTTCAGATTCTGCACATGCAACCCACTATTCTCTTCTGACAAGTGAACTTGCTCTAGCTTCATTTTTTCATTTTCAATCTCCTGAAGAGGGAAGAAAAAATGTCAGTTAGGCAATCCAACCGAATCAAAACTGTAAAGTGGAAAACAAGAATAACTCTATCGCAGACAGTAGTATCTGCAAATGTTTAGTTCACGCAGAATCCTTAAAAATGATTTTAAAGAGTAATCCTAACAAGTGATTTAATCAATAATAACCAACAGACTGAACAGAGGGGAAGTATACTGACAAGCAGGAACCAACCAAAGAAACAAACTAAAACCAATTGAAAGATAATTTCAAAAAGCACATAATCTTTTTAGGCATGCTACTTCAAAAGCAATAAATTCTGAGCTACCTGGGATTGTATTTTCCTTTTCAACTCATCAATGTTTTCTCCAGATAAACACCGATCAGTAAGCACTAGCGAGGTACCACTAGTAACTGTTGCTAATTGCTGCTCTAGCAGCTTCACCTTTTCTTGCAATTCTGTGTTTTCAGAACACTATCAACAAAATAAAAAATAAAAAAGAATAAGGGAGGGCATCAAGATAGACAACTTCATAATATAAGTGGTTTTTGCAGCATCTTCAACGTTAAGGACAGGGAAGCAAACAGCCAAAAAGATAAACACGCACCTTATTATTTAACTGTTCTTGAAGGACACGGTTGTCTGCAGATTTTATCTACAGATATATATTTAAAGATATATATGTGGTTATTATAAGTGAATAATCAATGTAACTAACACAATTCGCAAATTCATATTACATATTAAGAACGGAAATTGTAAAATGCAATTTTCAAAATACAAGTTGGAAAAAATCATTGGGTTATGTAAATAAATCGATGACTAAAGATCAAGAAAAGCTTTAATATAGCTAACATAGTACATACCTCCAGCTCAAATGCCTTTTCATTACACTGAGTCATTAATCTTGTGACTGTCTGTCATGACAAACCCACAAAGAAAAACAAAATTATAAATGAGCTTTATTGAAGCATTCACATAATTATTATGCAACCTTCAAATCTATAAGATCATAAAAGAACTTCAATATCAAAATAGGCACCTGCTGCATTTCAACCAGTGATGAGTTAGCTATTGAAGATTCACCACTCTCAATTATTCTTTGTTCTAAAACCCTCATTTGCTTCCTTTTTTCTTGGATCTCTTGTTCCAAGTTCTCAATCTGCAATAAGAAAGCATGCACATGTCCGGGATAAAGGACTTCTAACAAGAATTACAAAATGGCTTTTCAATTAGAGCTAGGAACTGCAACTTTTGTTATAGTCTTAACCGCTTGAATTCCAAGGATATAATGCAAAACATAAAGGCAACTAGCTGAAAGGACTTCTTGGTTCAGGCAAACATGGAATATCGATGCCCCATAAAACTGCTTGGCATCGATAAACACATGCAACAAACTCAATTGACAATGTAAGTACATTTATAATTTAGAAGTTTGACATATTCTGAAAAGATACGACAAACAGTTACGGGTAGGAGCATTGTATCCAATACAACACAAAAAAGTGAATACTAGAATTTCTTAAAAATAAAATAAATTAGGATACCGGTAATGCAAAATATGAATTAAATAATGCATCTAAATAATATTTGGATATGTAAATATAGATGTATAATTCATAATCATTCCTATTTCCCCAATTCAAAATTTATAAAACATGATTCTTCATCATTTCTCTTCCCTCAATTTTCCCTTCCCACTTCAAAGCTCCCTCCTTGGGTTACAAAAAGTTCATTTTGATGTATCCAGAAAGAAAAAAAAATTACCTACAAAAGAGTTAAAAAATACAAATATCTAAAAACTACCACAGCATACGTATATAGAGTACAGGATACACATTTGACTTGAGTATGCCACCAACTTTGGCATATCCTTGCATTGTTCTAAATGCTTTTTGGAAAGATTAAGTATCTTAAATACTTCATTAACTCTGTAAACATCTACCAACATGTTTGAGTTCATCACAGTTTGAGAACAAGGCAGAATACCTGAGTTTTGGAGCTTTCAGGATCATTTATAGACTGCTCCACCAAGCGCTTCAGAGTACTGGTACTGAAAGCAATATCTCCAGCAAGCATTTTGACTTGCTCAACAAGAAGATCCATCTGATCAGACATTGTCATACCTCCCTACAATTCAATAAGCAATAAAAAAAAAAAGCTTTAATAATAAGGTATATAATAACCAACCACTTTTAAACTTCTAAGAATGAAACTACAATGAATTACAACTATGACTAGTCAGCGTCCACCAATACTATAATTAAAACATCGGCGCAACATCAGGACAATGGAACTGTAATTCTGGACTGAAAATGAAGGTGATAAAAATAAATTTTTAGGCGGGGGCATTTTCAATTGTTATTGCTATCAATGGTGATTTCATCAGTATTTGCATATAAAGGCAAGAAATCGTGCATGTGTAACAAGGGAACCCATGATTAGGTCCTAAAATAAATAATTTTTGTTAATATCAGTTTGGCTGAGATATTGGGAAAGTACCCCCTTATAATACTTGAGCAATTCTCCAACTAGCTTTTGGGGTTGCATTAGGCCAATCCATTCTCAACTCTAATAATTTTTATGCATTTTTTTTGTCAGAACTGTCACATATTGCCTAAAACGAGGCATTTAACATGCAAATTATGAAATGAGATCAACGAACAGATATTGTTGAAGGGGAGGAGGAACATGAATCTACCACAGGTAGCCTTGTTCTGCTGATCAGTTCACCAGCTTGTGTTGATTCAGTAATAATACTGCTAGTTGGTGAGAGATCTTCATTCCATCTACTAGAGGATCTTCTATGTCTAACATCATGAGACAGATCAGATGATACTGTTGAAACATCTTTTTGACTCTCACTTTCAATCAAAACAGATCCATCACGTTGGGCATCATGTTTCTGGGGGGAAAAAGGAATAAGCTAGGTTTACATAATATTTAACATGTTCTACAAAAGTATAGTCATACAATGCAAGTTTCATTTGGAGGGAACATATCCTTCTGATAAATGAGAACATATTTGAATACATATAGCTAATCAATCAAGAACCAATTCAACCTAAAGGCTTAAGCTTTTGGTGGAGGTTAAAGAATGGTTCACATCACATACCCCTCATTAAGAACAATCTTTGGGCCCGAAATTGAGAATGCTCAAACTTTTTACCTTGTGTTATAACTTAATTATGAAGAAAGGGACAAGGATGAAATACTAGACCCATTCCCCAAAAAGGCTTTGATATATTGCCAAGAACCAACTCAACCTAACATCATAAGCAAGTAGGGGGAGACTAGAGAAGGACACGTAATGATTTATATATCTAACATAAACTACAAAAAGTACGGCATACTATTAATTCAGTGACAGAGGAAACAAACCGACTACCTAGCAGTCACCAACAACAAACTTGTCAGCTATGGAGATTTAGAATAAGAAAAGAAAATCAATCTGCTAATAATATTACAGCCAATAACAATGAGGAGTTCAAAGTACTTGCACTTTCAGAATGAATATTAAGAAGGATGGTAGAACACACTCCACACAAATTGAAGGAGGAGGAACTCACATCATCCTCGCCAACAGAGAGACTTCGCTGGTGGTTGGGAGCATCAGTTAGATATCCAGGAATTGCATTCTTTGATGATACCAGAATGAGCTTGGTTAGTCTCTGGATCCTACTCATAAGAGCGACCTTCGCTTCTTCCTCTTCCTCCAATCTTGACTGCATTTTCACTTGACCTTCTTCTAACTACTCATATATCAGTATAGAATGAGAAGCAGATCGTGTCACATAATCACAAAAAGTCAGCATAAAAATGAAAAAATTAAAACAATGCGGGGGAAGCTATAAACCTTTTGCTTTAAGCTCATAATCTCCTCATGGTTCACGCCGAGTAGCACCCCCTTCTTTAGCTGGTCAAGCTCTTCTTTGAGGACTGAAATTTCTCTCTGGTATTTCTTAATCAGAGATTTTTCATCAATAATCTGTTTTAACAAATAATTCAAGAATGAATCAGGAACCTCTTCAAGTACATGCTGATATAGATCCAGTTATGTGGCTAATTACTAGCTTTATAGCAGACCTTATTGCGTGAGGCATATATTTCTACTCGTTTTGCCCTGCTTGCAAACTTCAAGGTATTATGAGTTTCCTCCATATTACTGGATGCTGGAGTTACAGTGCATATAAGCTGAAATTCCCATGTTAGAGCCAGCGTTAGCATGGTGCTTGTGAAGACATTTTAACATATTTCATTCCAATATATTCATGATCCGAAAGAATGTGAAAGGAAAGTAAGGAAAATAAAAATCCATAGGCCCATTTAAGTGGCCCATTGAAGTAGAACGATGACTCGGCAATTGTGCAAAATAAATGGGACAACAAATACAGTTAAACAATTTGATCATTAAAAGTGTAGTAGAATCTGAAACTCACAGAAACATGGCCATGCCCACTAAGTGAAGACTGCAGGAGGCGGGTAAGCTTTGAGTCTCGATATGGAACATGAGATGCTTTCCCCTCGCTCAATTTTCCTATAACCTTTAAATTGAAACCACAAAATCAAGACCATAGGAGGCAGGCTTTCTGATCTTTTGCAATGATATAAATTGCAAATTATCCAACTGGTGATCACAGCTCTCAGGTCCAAACAAAATGTCATAACAAAACTTCATATCCAAAAATATAGGAAATGTAAGGCACCTACAGTTCCAAGGGTCAGAAGACTTTTGTTTATGTATGATCCTTCTTTTCTTCTTAATCCGGTTGTTTCAGTTTTTGAGCTCTCAGATCCAGCCAGATCAATTAAGTTCTGATAAAAGAAATCAAGCAAAAGAATGAGAACAGTCAACCAATAATGTGTGTGTGTGTGTGTGTGTGTGAGTGTGGTAATGTCTGAAAACTTGTAAATAAATTTCACATACAAGCTGAGAGAAGATCACTCCATCATAATCATCACCATGGGCACTGCTTTCAATCATCTGCAAATGTATTAGATAACAATAAAGATTAGATGTAAAAGAATCGTTCGCCCAATGAGGACCAGGAAAAAAGCCAAAATATGTTAACTGAGCAATAATAAACATTTAACCAGCATGTAGAAAAGGCAAGTACAACCATCTCCACGAGCACATGTATGCATGCCACTTAGCTATTTAAAAACCTAAGGCCTCAAGCTGTGATATAAATATATTGCCTTTGACAATTGGATGAAATGTAGAAAGGGGTGCTTTGACATGAAATTTCAATACTACTATTCCAAGAATGCTTACAAGCGTAAAAATCGTGTGACTTCGGCTGCTGAACAGATTAAAATTGTTTGATCCGACATGACGATGCTCTGCCATCAAACAATATGCTTATTAATAATGTTTCTAAATCAACAACTAACCATGAGTGCTTCATTACAAAAAACAATTGGGCAAAAATACATCATTATTAACATAAACCTTCTCCAGCAGCAATAAAGGAGAGCGCATGTCCAGGAGACAAAACAACTTCTTCCTTTATACCCTCCACATAAGTACCCTGAAATACAAGCCAACATAAATCACACGTTATATATCAAACTAGTCTTACGGAAACAAGAAAATTGTCTCAAGAGTTCAAAATAGACAATTGTTGTCTAGATTCTCTTCCATTAACAAATGTGGTCATTGATTTTTTTTTAATGGAAATTTTCACACATAATTTTAACATAGAAATGAATATTGTATTTACAAACACAGAAGACGATTTTAATTTATTAAAAAAAATTAATAACACTTCATACAATGAACACCAATGCACCTTCACTATTGCAATACAACCTTGTAAGGGAAGAAAGGAGGGACAAAAGAAAGAATGAGAATCAACCAAAAATAACCAGAAACCAATTATCATCAATCCATCAGTGTCCACACACTAAAACAGGTGTTTAGTTTTAAGTTCACATATACATGCCCAGCCACATTCCAAATACAATTAGAATTTATAAATATCTGTGTCCGTGTATTGAAAGATAATTGAGTACAGAATAAAAAAAAGTTCGTGGAAAAACATGGAAAGAATAAACCCAAAATTATACATAAAATTTCAATTTCAATTAACATAAGAATAAGTAAGAAACCTGTGCATCTTCTCTAACACGCAAGTTTTGGCCAGTTGGATCAAGCAAGTCATTGATAACCTGATACCAAGCAAAAACAGCCAAGACATATCTTTTAAAAAAAAACTTAGAAAAAGAAAAATTAGACAACATAACATGCCATGTAACAATAAGTGCCACAAAGTGGCAAATGCTGGGAAAATTTAGTTGGGGTAAGGCAGAAAGAGTTGCAGTATAAGCATGAACTAAAGTACTCAACCATGTTCAGAACACAGATGGTAGAACACCAAATGCTCTGTATTTACCTCATTGTATATTTCTAGATATGACACTCGGAGTAAGTATTCTCTTCCTGGAGTCTGCAGTAATCATATTTAGTCATTCCAAGATGGTTATAGTAATATAAAATTAATCAAGAAAAAATGGGATACTTCCATAATCATGCCAAGTTGAAGCAGTAAAGATGTCATACCAATCAAGATATAGATCTCAAATATCCTTGTAAGTTGTGAATAACTATCGGCACATAAAGTCATTAAAAGAGCAAAGAATAATAATGCGTATGTAAAAAACCAATTCAACCAAAAAGCTTAAGTTATTAAGTGAACACATTGACGGTTCTATATCATATCTCTCTATTATGCCCCTTCACAAGAGCCCATTGGGCTTGAAAGGTGAAAAATGTATCAGGCTCCGCCTCCCTGTGATAAGAAACTCCACAACATTTAATTTATTATTATTATTTTTAATAGAATGGAGGTGGTGAGGATCGAACTCGTGATCACTTGGCAACTAAAAAACTAATTCAACCTAAAAGCTTAAACTGTTAGGTGAAGGTCACATTAATGGTTTTACTTTTATATTATATCTCTCTAACAATGTGAAAGACAATTAGAGGGCCAATTATCCACAAGTACATCAGAAAGCAAGAGAGAGTACTGATAACAGATACAAAGACAGTGCTTGTATTTCAAAGCATAATATTTATAATGAAAATCAATGGCACAGTACTGCGAATTTTTCAAAATAACCAACATATAACAATGACGTAACCAACATTTACTAAGTTTGCACGAAAACTCACATCTTGGATAATGCTGAAAACATCTTTTATAGCCAGTGGTATGATACCAGGAGAATTTTGGTCTCCCTGCATATATCATTATTGAAAAGCAATCAGATACACCACATCTGAAGGGATCACATCAATTTAGAAAAGTGTACCATAAAGCAGTTTATAGGTAGTAAGTGATTTGAAACAAAAACAATAAATATGGTATGGGAAAGTGGTAAGAACTGCAAGTTAACCAAGCGTTTGAATGCTAAAATATGCTACTATAACTCCAACTTTGACATATGAAGTTGCAATACTGAATTAGACGACATATGTTGAAAACCATGTCATATGTACAGATCAAATCAAGCTAAGAAAAATAGTCTGCAAGTTAGATGTAATAATTAATGATCTAGTCTAAAAGTAAATGATTCAATTCAACTGTTCAAGTACAAGATCCTTATACAAAGTAAACTGGCATTAGAATACAAAAAATTTCTGCTTTGTCTTAATGTATTTATAAAGTACCAATTCAACTCAAAAGCTTAAGCTATTAGGTGAGGCTACATTAATGGTTTTATATATCTTTAACACGCCCCCTCACACAAGAACCCACTAGAGTTGAAGGGTCGACAATGCAAAGGCTCATTTACCTGTGCTAAGAAACTCCACAAGACTTAATTAATTATTAACTAAATGGAGGGCGGTGAAAATCGAACTCATGACACCGAGGCTCTGATACTATGTAAAAAATCAATTCAACCCAAAAGTTTAAGCTGTTAGGTGATGCTACATTAATGGTTTTCTGTATATCTAACAGTATTGTACTTTTGTATCACTAAAACAACTCCTTTTCAAGATTTTAGAATCATATTTTTAGTTACATTTCTTTTAATTCCACCAGTACTACCTATGTCTCTCAAGTTCCTTGGAAATTTTAGGTTTTCTATAAGAATTATCTTAATCCAAGCAATTTTTGCGTTTGTAAAATGATAACTAATATAGTGCTCAATGGGTATGTAGTTCACCAAAATTGTGTAATATATGAAACAAGGAAATTGAGTATCTTTGTCATAATATATATCAATTGTAAGTAGGTCCAAAGGCTGAAATTGCTCCAGAAACTTCCTATAAGTTACCTTAGCCACATAATCATCAAACAATAGCTGAAAAAAACTTCTTATCTACATTCATCTCGAGAATAATATAAAAAGTAAATGATTATAAGAAAGTTGCTCTCATGTGGCATATCTACTGTTGTATTAGAAAATTGAGATCAACACAAAATTAATAACCTATCAAAAAGACATCGCAATTGACAAATAACCTACAACACATGATAACTACTCGCTCTATTTCAAAATATATGTCATTTAAGGTTATGCACTAGGATTAAGAAGACTATGATAACAACAGTTACAGGAAAACATTACATCATCTGATTAAATTACCCTTCATTGCGAGTCTAGAGCAGTGGTAAAGCTGCTCCAAAAGGTCACTGTTTGAATCCGGGAAACAAACTCTTTGTAAATATGTAAGGAGAAAAGGCTACAAGGATTGCTCTCACTCCTATCCTTAATAGTCCGAGTTTAATGGAAAGTGGTTTAAATTTTAAATTAAATTCAATTACCCTTCATTAAATACTTACTATCACTCCATTAATGCTTTTTATCACTCTATTTAGTAGACATACCAACAGACAAAGATAAAGTTGAAAACATATAATTAATACTTGATTTAATTGACCAAAAGATAAATTGAAACAAAACAAATTTTCTAAAGCGCCAGATATTTTGAAACGGAGTGAGTAATAATCTAATAGCCTGTAATAAAAATCTGTATTATCTAAATGACAAACTTTAAGTTGCAATATAACGAAGAGGTAAAACACAACAATTTGACTTTCAACATAAAAATCCAAATAAAAAAAGATAAAAATCAATACACTAATTTTAAAGTGACACTTACATGCATAGTATGTGTCTTACCACTACTCGTCACACCGTAGGCAAACACAGTTCCTGCAATGTTTACCATAAGTTATCTTCCAAACTCAACTAACTCCATCAGCCACTTTAACACTAAATCGTTAACCAGTATATATTAACCATTGCAATCTATTTATTCAAATAGATACATCAGTTGAAACAAAAGCAGCATTCATCAACGCAATAGAATGACTCGGTAGTTGGTACCAAGTTTGACACTGCTAAAACATCGAATTCCCATGTTGATATAGTCTTGAAACCAGACAGTAACATTTCATACCATTGACCCCTTCCATGGCAGCCTTCACTACAGGTTTGGCTGCTACATCATACACCTCGTCGGAAATTGTATGTGGTCCAAACACTCTATCTGCCGCAAATCAAATCAAAATTCTAACATCAATAACCATGATTCTACAACAAAGCAAAATTATTGCCAACTTCCGAGTAGAAACCTAATCACCATCCATCAATTCCCCAAAAAATAAATTAATCGAAAAAAATACCAAATGCATAAGCAGTAGCTGGATGATACTCATTTCTCACAATCTTATCACCATCCGCATACCACGCAATCTCGTCCCCTCTTTGGTACTCCCTATCACTGCAATCAAACAACACCATAACAACAACCGAACTACTCAGTCACATTTGATCTCAGATTAACACAATGCCTAATAAAAAACTGAACGATTCAGTTTCACTCAATTGCACATCGAACGGATCTGAATCACCAACAGCCGATCTAAGCATTACCTCAATGGTCTGAACCGAATCGTCACTGAAATGCTTTCCCCAGACCTGGATGTATCCAGAGGCTCCGCTATCACCTCCTCCATCCCAAACTCCACCGGCGAAGGACTATCATAACAGCGAGCATCGTAAACGGTTGACTCGCTGCGACCGCGACTCGGAGTCATGGATCGGCCACTGAGTCCACCACCACCGGAGTTAAAAAACGACGACGACGTAGAAGAAGAGCATGAACGAGGCATTAACCTTCCGTTCATGAAAGAAGAAGATGAAGAAGCAGAAGAGTAAGGAGTGGAAGGTTTCCGATGTGAAAATGGCGAGCTGCTCCTTGCTCGTGAGGACGAGGCCATTGAGTTGACTCGCCGAGTTAGTGAGTCAAGCAAAAAAAATAGCAAAATATGAAGTAAAAAGAGGGGGAAGTAGAGAAAGGAAAGAAAATGTGTCAGAACTCTCACATGGAGATAGGATCAAAAGCGAAGAACATTAAGTCCTATTTCTTCTTTTTTTCTTTCTTTTTGGTCTACTTTGACGCTTTCAGTTTCGTCTTCTCGAAGACAAGTAGAGTTGCAGAGAAGAGAGAGAGAGGGTTAGGTGAAGAAGAAGGTTAAAAAGTGGTGAGAGAATGTAGGAGATGGTGTAAGGGTAAATTTATTTACTTAATTGTAATATTGAGTTTTTTATGGGGAACGATTTAAAAAAACAAAAATGGATTTAGTTTTTCCAAGTTACGACGTGGCCGATGAGCAGGTTGAGGGGTATTTAAACTAGTGGAAGCGCCCGCGCAATAGTACCAGAGAGGAATGGCTTTGAAAAGATAAGCCTGAGATTGAGCGGGAGTAACAATGGTCTACCATGTCAACAAATCGAAAAAGATAAACACGTTGAGCATTTGGTAGAGTATAAATTTTTATTTATCAGAAAATTATGATTTTAGAAAGATCTAAACACGTTGCCTTAGCATGTTGTTAATTATTTAAAGGGGTTTAATAACATAAATTTTATCTTTTATACGACAAATTTTTTATGTATCAGATATATTCAGTAGAATGTTTATTTATTTTTATATTTGGAAAAAAATTTACTATTTTTGAAAAAATAAATTACACATTGAAAAAATTTCTTTGAAAAAAAATATACCAACCCAGTTGGATATATCTGATACACCAAAGATTTGTTTGTTTTATGGGTTATGTTTATCTCATTTTACATGAGATAAACAACTTTTCTACACACATAAAAAAAGATTGGGTCCCACCACTCTTTTTTCTCTCTCATCTTACATGTGGGTCTCACTCATACTCTTATTTCTACAACATGAGATAATTTCTTTCCTATAACATAAGAAAAATATATCCTTTGTCTTATACATACATAATAAAAGTATACCAGTTTTTTTTTTATCTTGTCCTCCCATAGATTTTATATTTTCTTTCTCTCTTCTCTTTATATGCATCCACATATTTTTATGTGTATATATTTTATCTTTTACAACATGAGACATAATCTACCCTTATTTAATATGAGATATAATGTACCCTTATTTAAAACATATAATATTAAATAAAAATGTTACGGATTGAATGGTTGAAATATCAAAGAATCAAATAAATAATAGGAAACTATAATTAAAAATTAAATAATTCCTCCAGTTAATTTGTTCGTTTGTTCCAATTAAATAATATAACCCACAGTTTTAAAAAAATTAAAAAAAAATAATGATTTAATGTGTCAGTAGGAGGATGTTTTTGGTTCCTTTCAGTTAACCCATAATTGAATGTGGTTATGAACGATTATATCTTTTTGTTATTAGTGCATATCCACATGAATATATTTACTCAATAGTTATTTTTTTGGTTTGTTTGTTTTCTTTTTTTTGTGAGCTCACGCTGCTCTCTGTTTTATCAAAAAAAAATTAATATCTTTACAATTACATAATTTTAGACAAAACTTCCATGACTATTTAAAAAATCAATCAAAAAATTTATAAATATCTAATTTCTAATTATGATAAAAAGTATTTAAATTTTGATTCTATATTTAAATAAATAAAACACTAATAGAGAAACAATATTATGTTATCGATACTTATTAAGAAGATTTTTCGATAAAAACACTTATTAATAACATGTTTGAATAAGATTTTCTTTAATGTAGTCATGGAAAAACACACATTTATGAACATGTATATAAAAAGGAGCTATTTGTTTTGCTTTTATCAAACCTCAGTTTATAGTGACCTGGAATTAAAACAAATCAGGTCATAAAAAGTCACTACGTCATGTTAGGGGTGTGATTATTATGCTTGGAGTAATTTGCTTATATGTGATTATTCGAAGGTCGCTAAAACAAATTAATAACAATAAATGATATTAAAAATAAAATCGATAAATATAATGTCAATTAGCGTGTATATTTTGTCAATTATGCACATTATCGTTTAAATTTTTTTACTGGGTGAAATGATATAAAAGCTTTCATAACGACCTTTGGGAATGACAGAATTTAAAACACTTGTTATCATGTCTCGCGATTCATTTGTGTGTTAGTGGAAATTCATACTTTTTGAATTTTCGTGTTTATTCGGGACAAATCAAATATGTTGAAAAACAAAGAAATGACACGGTAAATCTAAAAAAATTTAAAAAAATTTACCAAAAAAAAATAAAAATGATATGGTAAATATTTTTTAAAAAATATAAACAACCGTCTCTCATCCTATAACTTGTCTAGTTTTTTTAGTTTTTTTTGGTAGACATAACTTCTCTAATTTTACTTTTACTATTGAGTGATTCAAAAATGATTTTTTTTTAAGTATATGCACTATTGCACCGCGCTTTTTTAAATCGTGCTCTGCTAATTATGTGGAATTCATAATTGTACATTATGATTACAAAGACAGTTTTATTGTATGATATCTCTCTTCTTTCTTTTTTTGCTAATTATGAAATCTCTCTACTTACGTATGAAAAATAAGGTATATTAACTAAGCAATATATATATATATATATATATATATATATATATTTTTTTTAGTATATGCACTATTGCACCGGTTTTATGTTTATTATGTTGCTAAAAGTGATGTGTAATGTTATTGTACATTATTTACAAAAATATTTTTTTTGTTTTAAAATGTGTGGGCTCCACAAAATATTGTATATGTAGGAAATCTCTCTACTTGTTATGTTAAAAAAAGGTGTAAAAATATATATATAGAGAGAGAGAGGTAGGTATGATATTCTTACACCGATGTAAGAATTAGAAGTATTACACTCAATCTTGATCATTGATCAACTTGTATCTAATGGCTCAGTTTAATAAAAAAAATTAGAGCACTTAGATATAAGTGAGATCATTGGACAATATTAAGAATGTAACTTACATTAGTGTAAAATGATCGTGACCCATATATATGTGTGTGTGTGGAAAGGTTATATTTACAAATTTCTTATTTATAAATTCTTACAAACTACACTAAATATAACCGGTCTTACTTCAATCAAAAGTGTATGACCAGTCATACTTAGTGTAATTTGTAAAAAAAAAAAAATGTAAACAGATCATTTCATATATATATATATATGTATGTATATATATATATATATGTGTGTGTGTGTGTGTGGGGTTAACATTTCTACAGTCACTATAAATATATATGTGTGAGTGTGTGTGTGGGGGCTCATCTACAGCCACCATTTCTAACTATGTTCTCCCGGGAGAACATAGTTAGAAATGGTGGCTGTGGAGAGAGAAAAAAAAACAATTTTCGTGTTATAACTATGTTCTCCCGGGAAAACATAGTTATAATAAAGTGGCTGTAGAAGTACTTTTCCCTATATATATATATATATATATATATATATATATATATATATATATATATATATATATATGGCAAAATGATATGTAATGTGACTGTATATAAGCATTGGTGCAGTCACCTAAAAACTACGTCGTTTTGGGTGGGATAAAGGAAGTTCGCATTTAAAATTAATTGTAGAAAATAAAAATATTATATTTATTTCCAACTTTGTATGGTTATGATTCCTCATATTTAATGTTTTATGTTTATTTCCACTGTTATATGGTTATTATTTCCCTTATTTAATGTTTTTACATTATAGAACGACGTAGTTTTATGTGACTGCAACAATCCTTAGGTGCAGTCACTTTACGTCCATATATAGAGAGAGATAGGGAGAGGTTTGATGTTTGTCCTTTAAAAAATGATATAAAATTGTGTAATTTTTTATTTGGTAAACAAAAGGCCTAAGCCCAAAAGAAAACAACAAAGCCACTAACTCCTACACACCACCATTGCCCCGGACCTACTAACAGCAGTTAATCACCAAGAAGCAAAGGCCGAATACCAGGTGGAGGATCCCACCATATTTGATATAGAATATGATCTTCAATATTCATAATAGAATTTCCCATCCAATCTGCACATAAATTCCCTTCCCTGTATGTATGCATGAGAGTCACTGACCAGCTTTTATTAATCCATGTCCATATACGAGATATCAAATGACACTCACGGATTGCTTCACCTTTCTTGGTAAACATAGTGATCACGCTAGATGAATCACTTTCAATTATGATGTTGCGATGTCCTGCACTCCAGGCCAATTCCAAATCTCGGAAGACACCCCAAAGCTCCGCCTTGAAAGAAGAACAGAAGCCCAATTTGTAGGAGAAACCCCCCAACCACCTCCCTTGAGAATTGCGCATCAAACCTCCACAAGCAGCTACACCAGGAATACCTTTAACAATTCCATCAACATTAATCTTCACAACTCCATCACTAGGGAATTGCCAAGCAAAATCAGCTATCATCGTTCTCTTGGCTGGCATTTTATTAGCTACATGGCTCCAAGCATCGTGAACATCCCTCACTAAATTGCAAATTACACCTCCCTCACATTCGCAATAGGCAAGACATCACTATGCAAAGTCTCATTTCTCCAACACCAAGTCTTCCAACAAGTAACAAAAAAAAAAATTGACAACCATCCCCTACAACTAGCAGTCGCCTCAATATCCATATTGTTATATGCATATAAGTCTATTTCCATAAGTAGTCTTCTTTTCTTATACTGTCGTATATGTTAACTTAAGGACTTTTTCGTCTTTATGTCATATTAATCAAAACGGTGTGCTTTGTATTGGTATGTGATGATATAGCTAGTCAGCTTGCTTTTCTCAATATACGAAAACACCTCTCTTGAATATTCAGTTACGGAAATTCTCTCTATTTTGCTCTGATAGGGTTTCACTCAAAAACCCAAAATCTGACCTTGGTTTCGCTGTTATCGTTGCTTCTTCTTTGTTGTTCGTTCTCTGCTTGTTTTGCAGGTCATCAATCGGAAGTATATTGGTGGGTCTTGAAGAAGTGGTGCAACGGTGGTGCAGCGGTGGTGAATCTTGAAGACTCTCTCGGGTACAAGGGCTGCTGTTCTTGCTTGGAGGGTTCCGGTAACACAAGTGTGCTTGTGTGTTTCTTGGTTGGGTGTTTTGATGCTGCTGTTTTTTTTGTAGCATGTTATATTTCTAGTTTCTTGATCTGTTTGAGTAATTTGGGGCTTTAGGGTTTTCTTTAGGGCTTTGGTTATTTTAAGCCTGTAACTGAATATTGTATTCTTTTGTTCTTGATTTACATAAGTGCAAGTGCCATGGTCTCCCTAAATTGATCCTTGATGTAGGAAACTTGGTAACACAAGTTTCTGAACAAGTAAAAATCCTACGTGTGATTTTTTCTCTCTTTATTCCTTTTCTGTTTAAGTAAACCAGAAATAATTCTGCAATTTTTCTCCACTGAATTTCAACACATATTATAAGCTATCCACTAATCAACATCACCAAGGAAAAAATTACTTATCCTATCAGTAAGCACAAACTTAAGCCAAATGGATTTCACTTATTGATATTCTCGAAGTGCATGCAACAAAGTTTCTCTATCCTCTAAACAAATAAGACATATATCAATACCATTACCCCAAAGAGCAGTATGACTTCTTGTTAGAAGTTTTTCATAAAAAACTTTCCACATAAAAATTTTCATCTTTTGCGGCCCATCCCATTTCCACAGCCAACCCCATCTATAAGGATTAATATCAAAACAAGCATCATGTATAGATAGCGCGTTGTAAATAGCCTTTACCGATATAATGTTCCCACCATCCAACTCTCAAGTTTTTGTATCAAGCTCATCACCAGCAACAGGTGGAAGAGTCCCTCAAAATATATCAATGATATTCCTAGGGAACCAATGCACAAGAGAAGCAAAATCTACTCACCATCTGGCTTAACTAAATCAGCCTCACGCGAATCTGCATTAAAAGTGGAAATCGTGTTGTTGGCTAACTCGTGTAAAGGTTGATCCACAATAAGCCATTTATCATTCCAGAAACAAATATCCCTCCCATCACCAACTTCCTATCTAAGTCTCCCCTCTATCTCCCTCCAAATCCTGCACGTATTTCTCCACAAACCAGAATCTCCATTATAATTCACAAAACAACCACCTCTCATATTTCTGGTTTCATATTCAGCTTTCAAAACATGAATCCGGAGATGATCTGGCTTATTTGAAAAGCTCCAAACTCTTTTTGCAAGTAAAGCATCATTCATTACTGCTACGCTTGAGTCCAAGACCCTATTCTCCTTAGGTGGCGTTAAGGTATTCTAATTAATAAGATGATGAGTTCTTCTACCTTCTTTATCTCCCCAAAGAAAATCTCTCTAGATTCTCTCTATTCATTACAAACAATAACAGGAATCTTACATCTCTGCATTTGGAAATAAGGCATGGAAGCCAAAATCAAATGAGACACAGTAATCCTTCCTCCTTGAGAAAGAGTTTGTTGCTGCCAAACATTCAGCTTTTCTTTTATCTTGTCAACTATCCCTGCATAAAGATCCTTTGAAACTCGACCATGTTGCATCATAGACCTTAAATATCTACCCATATTCTTCACATGCTTGAACGTTAGTATTGAGATTATTTATTTAAAAAAAAAATTATTACAAACTTAAACTTACGAGTTCTAACATTACAAAATCTCTTTTATTAGGATAAAAGAGTCCACCAAAATCTTATACTTAAATTTTCAATATAAAAGAAAAGCATTTCAATTCTGCTATCAAACACATGTATACAAGTGAGCATGAACGTGACCGGTGTGATTTAAGGAGACGTTTGGTAGAGGAGAAAATTTTGTTAACTAGGTAAATACAATTAACAGGAAAATAAGGGGTCAAGAAATTTACTGGTAAAATAGATAAAAAGTTGTTTGGTAGAACGAAATATTATCGGGTAAATTAAGTAAGTTTTAAAAATCTATGTTTATTAGAAAGTAAAATATTGATGGGACACTACTAGAAAATGCTTTTTTTTCGACGGAAAAATTCCGTCGAAAATGATAAAAATTCCGTCGAAAATGACATTTTCGACGGAATTTTCGACGGAAAAGAAGCCGTCGAATAAGTCTTCGTAGGTAATAAATTTTTCGACGGAATTAGAGATTCCGTCGAAAAAATTCGACGGAAATTATTTCCGTCATTTTTTTTCGACGGAATAATTTCTGTGGAAAATTTCGACGGAAAAATAAGTCCGTCGAAATTTTTCGACGGAAAATGAATGACATTCCGTCGAAAAATCTTGTATTAATTTTCGACGGAAAATAAATTCTGTCGAAAATTTTCGACGGAAAATGAATGTAATTCCGTCGATAAATCTTTTAATATTTTTCGACGAAAAATAAATTCTGTCGAAATTTTTCGACGGAAAATGAACGAAATTCCGTCGAAAAATCTTTTAATATTTTTCGACGGAAAATAAATTCTGTCGAAATTTTTCGACGGAAAATGAATAAAATTCCGTCGAAAAATCTTTTAATAATTTTCGACGGAAAACAAATTCCGTCGAAAATTTTCGACATAAATTCTTTGAATATTTTTATCTCTACAAAATTAATATCAATTTATGTTTCACACCTGATAAACAAATATATGAAAGTAGCATATCATAATTATATAATTTTAATATAATTATGATATGTTAAAAATCCCTGTCATATACTAATCAAAATATACTTATATATATAAATGTCCAACACATATACTAATCAATAGGGACATACATATACAAAAGTCCCTATCATATACTAATCAAAAGAGTACTATGTCTAAAAATGACCAAGACATATGCTAATCAAAAGGGACATACATATACAAAAGTCCCCTGTCATATACAAAAGTCCCCTGTCATATACAAATCAAAAGAGTCCTATATGTATAAATGTCCAAGATATATACTAATAAAACAGGAACATACATATACAAAAGTCCCTGTCATATACTAATCAAAATAGTCTATCTGCAATAGTCTCGGTCATATACATCCAACAAAGATACAAAAGTCATGCTGGTGGATGACCTGCATGATCGTGGTCATCACCTACGTCCTGAGACGGGGGCTGAGTCTCGTAGTCATCCTCAGTATCTAAAAATTCCACAGGAAGCCTTCGCAAAAGCTTCTCCATGGTGTCCATTCGCTTCTGCATCATAACCATTAAACTATCCTGTTTGTCAACCATTTTCTGCTGCTGTGCAACCTTCTCCTCTTGCTGTGCAATTCTACCCTGCAACTGTAGAATCAATGTGCGCATCCTGTCATTCTCCTGCTGCGACACTCCAAATGGTAACCTATTGCAGATTCGAGATTGCTTATATACTCCTCCTCGTGTACCTAAACCGTATACCCGTCCTTTACTGTTAACCCCACCAGCTGCCTGCAATATTAAATCATTATCCGAGGCAATACTGCTAGCATTCACTCCTGGAGATATATTACTATCATGTGAGCAAATTACTATCATGTGAGCCTCCTATTCTCCTCCACTAAAGTTTTTCTATTTTGTTCTTCAACCTTACTTGTTTGATCTAGTTACTAAGCACATTACAACTAACACTTTGACCCTAAAAATTAAAAAGGACCATCACCTTGGAACAAAAATACCTTTATTTCTCATACTTTCCATTATCCAGTAATTTAATTAATTGTTGTTGACTGAAACATCGTGATGGCAGTATTAAATATTGAAATATGAATCACAAGCAATGATTGCTATAGTATATCACAATTATCAAAGTGCAGGCCATAGGTTACTTAAAATACTTATAAGCCTGCACTTAAAATAAAAAGGTCATTGTCCAAGAAAGTTGTAACCATGTACTTTTTTTTTTTATAAACATAATCATGTACTTCAAATGTATATTGTAGAAATGGGATATCAGAAAACATGTAATAATGTGATTAGAAAGCCTACATTATCTACATCTACAAGAAGTTTCATTCAAAAAAATAAATAATTAAATAAGCATTGGAAGATAATTCACATGTACCTGCACACACAACTATCAGAGCACGTAGAACTGCAACTGCACCCTGCCCCATCATCTACATCACTACGCTTCTTCTTCACTAAGTATACATCTGATGCTAATTCAGGCTAGCAACATAATAATCAGCGCAATAATTAACTTGAAAACTACTGATTCTACCAAGAGTAAAAATCAAATTCTTTTACTTAACATTCTAAATGAAATATGCTTATTTAGATTTTATTAAATATAGTAACTGCTTCAGCACAGCACACAAGATGTAGGATACTGCGTCTTATGTGTGTATATGGTGGTGGCTCCATCTTACTGTCCATGTCTTTCCAAGTGAAGTCAATCTTAAACTCCTCATTGATAAAGGGTAGCGGCAATCGACAAAATACTTCCTGAAAAAAGGCAGGGTAAGTCAGAAAAATATAGCCGTAGATATTAACAAAATTACAAAATTCTAACGCTAATGACCAGTGATTCAGCTAATCGAAACAAACAAGGCACCAGCATATATGATGAGCAATAAAAATACCAACATACAGAGTCCATGACAATTTGCAGCATTTTAACAATATAAACTCCTTTCTTTCTCAAACACGTTATCCAGTATCATCTAATAACAGGTATCCATAAATGACAAATATACCATGCAAAGTGACAGTAAAGGATTCAAAAATGAGACAGACATATAATCTATTCTTCGTAAAACTTACCGAAATGTCACTTGTTAAAGCATCAGGCTGCTCATCCAACAAATACAACAGTCCTGTCAGCCAGCCTAATCAATGAAAAATACCAATAAAGAAATAAAACTTTTAAAAGAAAAATCTAAGTCTGGTGAGAAATATTCCAAAATTCTATCAATCCAATTAAATGCACTCAAACCCACATAGAATGAAGTATATTCCAGATTTGACAACTTCTAAGACACTATAAACATCAAATAAATTTGTGGTGTACCTAAGTGAAAACATAAAAGATAATGTTACAAAAGGTGCAGCTATCAATAATGCAATTGTTACCTCACAGAGAGCTACGAGAATTAAACAAGGGTATAGCACGTAGGGTTTGATTTGTATGTGATTTAATAGATGCTTTTTTCTTTGTTCATCTAGATCCTTAAAATCCACAAGAGCAACACTGCATCACAAGGCGGTTCTTTCGGATACTATCACAAGAACGATAAAAAATTCTTAAGCTCGTGCCTACTGATACAAATAGGAGATTAAATACCATCAACATTAAGCTAGGAATGAGATGGAAATGGCAGATTACTAGTTATATCTAACAAAATTAAATTTCTCATAATTATGTATGCAGTCTCTCAGCAAGAAGGTGATCAGTTTGAAAGTTCACCTTATATCCTAAGCTACTTTATTTTAATCCAACTAACCCTATTCTATTTTTTATCAAAGAAGAAATTCATTAAGACAAATAGAAGATGATTATAAAGAGTTAATAGTATAATAGATCCTTCATAAAAAGAAGAAACCAACCAAACAGAAAACATGAGGAATTGGTATCCTATAAATTCTATATTCACGTGCACATCTTATTATTCTTTGTCATTTGTAACCACTTCTCTTAATACAGAATCCTATAAATCAATGCATAAAATCCAGTATAACAAAATTGAAATAACTGAACTTACATCTAACCAAGCCTTGGACAAGGTAAAACTAAGGATGTAAAATTAGTAAGCATATAAGGAAACTACAAGATATCGTCCCAAACATGGACAAGGTAAAACTTTGAATTTAAATTTATGTTGTACATACGCTACAGTGTGTGTCGATTGTGGAGGCATCAATGTTGTTTATCTCTCTTTGCAGCAAACAAACACAGCCGACAAGTTGGACTTGGCTAGATGCTTTTGCAGATATGATAATAGAGATGGAAAGACTAAAAATTAAGTACACCTAATGAAGGCACATTATTCAAGTATCAAACATAGGAAACAATTTAAAGCTTTTGAATCTTTTTGTGAAAAATTCTAGTGTCCTAATACAAAATGTACACTAGACTGCATGCACATGCTTATAAAACATGTCTAGAATTAAGTTAAAATAAAAATAAAATAAAATAATAAAAGCTATCATAATTACAAAAAATTTAAGCATAAAAGTTTAAGGATGAAAACATAAACATATTTACCTGCTATAGCCAATACCGAAAGCTTATCCACCAAAACATCTATTTGCAAAATCCTCTTCAATCAATTGATCTTTTATGAGCCCTGAACTATGAACCTAATAAAATAGCAAAAAAGTACCTACCACAAATCAAATGGAGCATTACAAAGTACCGAGAGTTGTGTAACACTGGGGCTAAGGGGCTTCCTGGTGTTTGACAATTGGAGCCCGTGAAACTATACCATAATGAAATACTGTCTTAAAAATCTTAATGACCTTGTCCTATTTCTCAGAGGTTAAGTGCCCTTTTCAAAAAGGAACAAAGGTATGCTTGCCCACAGAAAATGCATAAGGGTGACTTAATGGTTAGCAGCTGGTAAAATAAATTTAGTAAAGACTAAAATAACGTACAAGGTGTCTTAATAGAAGTTAAAACGTTATAAAAGAAAAGATAAACCAGAGGTTCAATAAAAACACATAAATCAAATTATAATATAGAAGTTCAATAAGAACCCCAGAAACATGCAAATTAATCGAAATTAATAATAATAAAAAAAACAATAATGCTATGAATTTGTGGTGTATATTAAATCTGGGGTTAACAAAACCAGAGGCATTTAAAAGTTCAAATTCTTGGATGAAAAAATTGGGACCAGATTCGACGGCGTTCCTAAGTCGCCCCAAAATTAAACCCTAAATTGATATACATACATACATATATATATATTTAAATATGTATGAATGAAAAGGTAAGGGGATTTTGATTTGATTGAGGAAGAAATTTGAGAATAAGAAGAAGCGTTGGTTGAAGAAACTAACTTGAAGTGAACAAAGCGGGCATGAGGACTGCCCAGGCGACGATGGAGGCGAGCAGCAGGGCGAACGAGCGGAGGACGCAACGCTGGATTGTGGTGCTGCCGCCGATGAAGGCGTCAAGGCTGACGGCGGGATTGACGTGGCCAGAGGAGTAGCGGTGGAGATGGAGACGGCGACGAAGAAGGCAAACGCGTGGGCGATTGCTGTGGAGATGAGGCCATCATCGGTGGCTTTGTCACCGGTGAGCTTGTACCAGAGACGTCGAACGGGTGCGAAGACGATGTTCCAGATGTTCCAGCATTGGCGAACAGGTTCGAAGACGATTCTCCGGTGGCCACGAACGAACTCTCCACTGCAGGCAAACATTTGTTTTCATAAAAGTTGTGGAGCCTGTGAAAAAGGGAAAGCGGGAAGTGAAAAAAGAAAAGGAGGGCAATGAAATGTCAAATTATCTTCTCAATATAATTATAAATTTAGTAATATATTAGACAATAAATTTAATTATAAAATAATAGTTATAACCATCTTCATAATCTATCATTAATAGCAATAAAATATTTTTTTAAGGATTAATTATGCGCTGAGGTATATATTTTTTATATTTAAAACATTCTCTTTGAATTTAAAATATAATATTTAATTAACTACAGTAAAAATTCATCCTTAATTTTGAGATGAATGAATACTTTATGTTATTTCATCCTTAATTTTAATTAATTTTATTTTAGATAATGGGGGCGCTTAGAACAGTGGCGGAACAAAATACATAGGTTCAGGTGTGTTGTTTGATGTTGCAATGAGGAACGAAAGATAATATTTGGGAAAGAGGAGGGTGGGAAAATATTGTAAAAAATTAAAAGGGAGGGAAAGAATTTGGACAAAGAGGGAATATATAAAGAGTGAAAGAGTATCAAATTTTAAAATGGAATCTACAAATATTTTCCTAAAAATGTTAACCAATTATAATTATTCTGTAAGTAATACATTTATTTTTCTTTTATTTTTTTGAAAAGTTTTCGACGGTATTCCATTTCCGTCGGAAAACTTCGACGGAATCCGAATTCCGTCGAAAAGTTCACAAAATATAATTTCTTTTTCTTTTATTTTTTTGAAAAGTTTTCGACGGAATTCCATTTCCGTCGGAAAACTTCGACGGAATCCGAATTCCGTCGAAAAGTCCACAAAATATAATTTCTTTTTCTTTTATTTTTTTGAAAAGTTTTCGACGGAATTCCATTTCCGTCGAAAATCTTCGACGGAATTCCATTTCCGTCGAAAATCTTCGACGGAATCCGAATTCCGTCGAAAAGTCCACAAAATATAATTTCTTTTTCTTTTATTTTTTTGAAAAGTTTTCGACGGAATTCCATTTCCGTCGGAAAACTTCGACGGAATCCGAATTCCGTCGAAAAGTCCACAAAATATAATTTCTTTTTCTTTTATTTTTTTGAAAAGTTTTCGACGGAATTCCATTTCCGTCGAAAATCTTCGACGGAATCCGAATTCCGTCGAAAATCCACAAAATATAATTTCTTTTTCTTTTATTTTGTTTTGAAAATTTTTCGACGGAATCCGAATTCCGTCGAAAAGTCCACAAAATATAATTTCTTTTTCTTTTATTTTTTTAAAAAAATTTCGACGGAATTCCATTTCCGTCGAAAATCTTCGACGGAATCCGAATTCCGTCGAAAAGTCCACAAAATATAATTTCTTTTTCTTTTATTTATTTTTTGAAAAGTTTTCGACGGAATTCCACGAAAAACTTCGACGGAATACGAATTCCGTCGAAAAACTTCGACGGAATACGAATTCCGTCGAAAAACTTCGACGGAATACGAATTCCGTCGAAAAGTCCACAAAATATAATTTCTTTTTCTTTTATTTATTTTTTGAAAAGTTTTCGACGGAATTCCATTTCCGTCGAAAAACTTCGACGGAATACGAATTCCGTCGAAAAGTCCACAAAATATAATTTCTTTTTCTTTTATTTTTTTCAAAAGTTTTCGACGGAATTCCATTTCCGTCGAAAATCTTCGACGGAATCCGAATTCCGTCGAAAAGTCGACAAAATATAATTTCTTTTTCTTTTATTTTTTTTTTGAAAAGTTTTCGACGGATTTCCATTTCCGTCGAAAAACTTCGACGGAATCCGAATTCCGTCGAAAAGTCCACAAAATATAATTTCTTTTTCTTTTATTTTTTTGAAAAGTTTTCGACGGAATTCCATTTCCGTCGAAGAACTTCGACGGAATCCGAATTCCGTCGAAAAGTCCACAAAATATAATTTCTTTTTCTTTTATTTTTTTAAAAAGTTTTCGACGGAATTCCATTTCCGTCGAAAATCTTCGACGGAATCCGAATTCCGTCGAAAATCCACAAAATATAATTTCTTTTTCTTTTATTTTTTTTTTGAAAAGTTTTCGACGGAATTCCATTTCCGTCGAAAAACTTCGACGGAATCCGAATTCCGTCGAAAATCCACAAAATATAATTTCTTTTTCTTTTATTTTTTTTTGAAAAGTTTTCGACGGAATTCCATTTCCGTCGAAAAACTTCGACGGAAACCGGATTCCGTCGAAAAGTCCACAAAATATAATTTCTTTTTCTTTTATTTTTTTAAAAAGTTTTCGACGGAAACCGAATTCCGTCGAAAATCCACAAAATATAATTGCTTTTTCTTTTATTTTTTTTTGAAAAGTTTTCGACGGAATTCCATTTCCGTCGAAAAACTTCGACGGAATCCGAATTCCGTCGAAAAGTCCACAAAATATAATTTCTTTTTCTTTTATTTTTTTAAAAAGTTTTCGACGGAATTCCATTTCCGTCGAAAATCTTCGACGGAATCCGAATTCCGTCGAAAATCCACAAAATATAATTTCTTTTTCTTTTATTTTTTTGAAAAGTTTTCGACGGAATTCCATTTCCGTCGAAAATCTTCGACGGAATTCTTTTTCCGTCGAAATTTTTTGACAGACTCTGTGTTTCGTCGAAATTGTTTGTCGGACAATAGTTTCCGTTGTAAATTCCGTCAATAATTTCGACGTAATTTTTTCCGTCGAAAAATTCCGTCGATAATAAAGACTTTTCTAGTAGTGATAATTTGTTAAATTACCAAAGTGAGCATTGTTAAATTAAGAGTAGAAAGGTACTCATCACTGCGGTCAACGGTACATTAGGGTCATTTTGGACATTTCTTTCGCGCTAGTTTTTTTCTTCTCTGGGCAAACGTGAAATACGACCTGAGATGTGGGTTTCTAAAACAGTGTAATCACTGCAATTTTTCAAACAGAATCGGATGACTAGGTATTCAATTTTCATGGCATATTTTTGGTGAACCTCCTACCAAACGATGTAATGTTCAATTCCCAATCTCGCTTGCCTATGCATTTCAGACAAAGACCGCTATCAAAGTCACTCTAAAGAAAGTTTAATGTTTACTGGTTTAAGCGTGGGACTCGGAGATGTGACTACGCAATGCCCTACCTATTATATTTCATGTTGGATTCACGGCATCACTCTCTTGCGGTCGTGGTTGCACGCACAAATGTTTAAGCGAAGCTCTTCTGGATCAACAAATTCCGAGACACGTATAGCAGAGACCGATATGTCATATATGTAAGATGAATTATTAATACCGGTGGTTAAAATCAAATTCAACTACCTTAGGTACCCGCTCGTGAATTAAAAACTCGCCCATGCATGTGATTTGTTGAGGTAGACCTTTTTCTGTGTACATTAAGAGTTAGGTAGCACTGGATATCTCAAATCCAAAGTGTATCTGTTCCGATCCCTTATCCCCTCCTTCGCAGTTATTATTTTTATCGAATAAATCATATTTTCTCATGTCAAGAATAATTTTCTCTCGTAGATGAGATAATATCGATTTATAGGTAAGAAGAGAGAAAAAAAACATATGTGAAATCCATTTTTTTTGTGTGTCCGAAACTTAACTTCTTCTTTTTTATAAAATGAGAGAAATATAATACTACTTTTATTTATGGAAAATTAAGAAGCTAAGTTCATATGCATCTTAATATTTATTTATTAAATAATTCTAAACGTGATTTAATAATTTTTTTTTTTTAATAACCTGAAAGTATGTCAATACAGCCTCCTCAAACCACCTTATCCTTGGAATATGACGTCTAAGACTATAAGTTTAAGTGTATGAAAGTTGGAATTATCCATAAAAGCCCAGTAAATTAAGTAATAAATAAGTTTATTTTAAGTAGTTAATTTTTTATAAGAATTTAAATATGATAAAAAATATTTGCATAGTAGAATTATTATTTATTTATTTATTTTGGAGATTTGAATGAATCGGATAGAATCATAAAAGCGCAAAAAAAATTCTATTAAATTTTCAACACAACTACGTAACCAAGACTAATTGAACTCGGAATGAGAAAAATTATTTGATACAATAACCATTAGTCTTATACTTAATAAATGTAATAAAGACTTGACTGAACTATAAAAAGAGTGTTTTTTTTTTTCGGTAGTAAAAGAGTGTTTTAATTGATTAGATTTCCAGCCCTTGAACAGTACATTGGGTAAAAAATAAAAGTAGGCATACATGTAGTAAATAGAATTCGGATATTGATTCAGTTAAATAAACTAGAAAAGTTTTTCAACAAATGATTAGTTTAAAAACCTACAATCGGTTTTTGCTTTCCATAAGAAATGGGATTAAAAATAAAAATAAAATCACCGTATTGCATAGCTTAGTATGTATTTAAACTAATTTATTGTGGATTTTAAAAAAAAATCAAGGTGTGTGTTTTGGATTTTTTTTGTATAAAGGAAACTTATACCAAAACGGTATTATATTTTGGTTAAAGTTTTTGAGGGATCTTTAAAAAAAATAAAAAATTTAAAAATAATCATTTACTTATATTATCGATCCAACCACAAAGCTAGAAGATATATTAGCAACTGTCAACAGTTTTTTTATGTTAATTAATAGTCAGTATAACAATGAAAAACGAAAAGGAAATTAATAATGATACGTGACTTTGTTGTCCATTGACTATCGAATTAATTAACCCTTAAAGTTCATCTTTTAAATCATGAAATCAATGTTATTTAATTGTGTATAAAAGATGTTATTAATTATTACAAATGCCTAATTTAATACTTATAATTACATAAATAAAGGACAACCCCGAGGGTTGGGTAGTAGTGGCAATATGAGCCACCTGAATAATTTATAATATTATGAAAGAGGACAGCGTTTGTTTAAGGTGACTTCATTTGTGAAGTGAATATTATATATATATATATATATATATATATATATATATATATATATATATATATATATATATATATATATATATATATATATATATGGAAAGATTCGTTTGACTCTAGAGTAAGACTTTTAAGTCTTACTCCTCATCTTAACCGTTGATGGACGGAAATCACCGGTTGTCATTTGTAATGTAATTAATAATTAATTAATATGATTTTTTAAACTATAACCATTGGATCGACGAAAATCAAGGACTGAAATGAAGGGGTAAGACTTATAACTTATAAGTCTCACTCTATAATCAAATGATCTCTCTTCATATATATATATATATATATATATATATATATATATATATATATATATATATAGGGTCAGGATCATTTTACCAGTGTAAGTTACACTCTCAATCTTATCCGTTGATTCCACTTATATCTAAGGACTCTAACTTTTTAGTAACGTGAGCCATTACAAGTGATACAAGATTGAGTGTAAGATTTCAATGGTGTAAGATTGCCCATATATATATATATATATATATATATATATATATATATATATATATATAACTTACTCACTTCACAGATGAAGTCACCTTAAACAAACGTTGTCCTCTTAATATTATAAATTATTCACGGGGCTCATATTGCCACTAATGCCCAACCCTCAGGGCAGTGGCAGACCTAGGTGGGCGCCCCTGACCCGCAAGTGCGGACACGAAGTTTTTTTTTTTTAAAAAAAACTAACTAACAAGCATCGAATCAGATACGCCTCCGACGAGAAACTGGTTCATATAGTACGTGAATAGGGTGAGATTTAAGGTGCTGAGAAGAAGTAGATAGGGTGAGAAACAAACCATTAGGAGTGCTTTGATGTTATCATGGGTGAGCTAAAAATCATACTTTCCACCCTCTTGAATTTGAAGGAGTATCTCCACGAAGTCTTTATTATCTGATTGGCCATCTTCCCTCTTTGTTCTCTTGTGTTCTGCAATCACCTCATCAAAGAAAGCATCTAATGCACGGAAAGTGGCCTTAAATTCTGATATTTGGCATGGAAGAATGTCAATCCAACCTAATGAAGGAAAGAAATCTCCCACACTGAAAGCCGCTAATTGTTCCATCATCTTCCTTCCTAGCTCTCCAAAGCTGCTACTACCATCTGGAGTATCATATTTTTGTCCAAGAACACATCTAGACACTATGTTGTTTGAGGTTGCAATCAACATCTCACTCAGATTCACAGAGGATCTTTTACTTTCACATGCTTCACATACCGTATCAACCAGTTGTGCAACTTCTTCTTCACGAATGGATTCCGCCATAATGTGCGGACATAAATCAAACCGTCTGGGTCCGTCGCTGCCTCAGGGTTGTCCTTTATTTATGTAAGTATTAAATTAGGCATTTGTAATAATTAAATAACAGGTATATATATATATCGAAAAATTAAAAATTCAGTCACTGGACTGTCCAGTGAGTGAATTTTAACTATGTTCTCCCGCGAGAACATGGTGCAAAAATATTACAATGGTGTTCTTCAGGTGTTCTCCCGGGAGAACATAGTTATAATTTTACTATAACTGTGTTCTCGCAGAAAAATATAGTGCACTGGACCGATTTTTGAATCCAGTTACTGTACACTTATCAAGCCCTATATATATATATATATATATGTATATATATATGTATATATATACATACATATATATATATATGTATATATAGGGTTAGGATCATTTTACACCAGTGTAAGTTACACTCTCAATCTTAACCATTGATCTCACTTATATCTAAGGGCTCTAATTTTTTAGTAATGTGAGTCATTATATACAAGTGGATCAATGCTCAAGATTGAGTGTAAAACTTCTAACTCTTACACTGGTGTAAGTAAGAATATATATATATATATATATATATGTATATCATGTATATATATATATATATATATATATATATATATATATATATATATATATATATATATATATATATATAGAAGGATTCCTTTGACTCCAGAGTAAGACTTTTAAGTCTTACTCCTCATCTTAGCCGTTGATGGACGGAAATCAACAGTTGTCATTTATAATGTAATTAATAATTAATTAATTAATGATTTTCTAAACTATAACCGTTGGATGGACGGAAATCAGATGCTGAAATGAAGGAGTAAGACTTATAAGTCTCTCTCTAGAATAAAATGATCTCTCTTTATATATATATATATATATATATATATATATATATATATATATATATATATATATATATATAGAGGTAGGATCCTTTGACACCGGTGTCAAATTTGAAGTTTGACACCTCATCTAAGAGCCGTTAGATTCAAAAAGATCAATGGTGTCACATGTTTAAAAATCAGACTCGTTGATCTTTTTTGATATAACGGCTCTCAAATAAAGTATCAAATTTCAAATTTGATACCGGTGTCAAATGATCTTGTCTCTCATATATATATATATATATATATATATATATATATATATATATATACCATTCAATTAATTTAATGTGCATCCTAATTTTAACTCACTAAATTCAAGAATAAATATGTATTTAGTTGCTCACTTTACAAATATTTTTTTTTTAATTAAGAGAACAATGAGATACAAGGCATCAGCCATCAGAGATTTATTTTGGCGCTCCTAGACCACAAAATATTGGGTAAGGCGGAGGAGAGAGAGAGTCATAGAGAGATTGAGGAAAGATGAGAGAGAATTTTTTTATGTGTCACTTCCTTAATGAAAGACTACTGATAAGTCCATGAAATGTGAGTTAAAACATAGGGTTGTTAATATGAAAATGTGAAAAAAATACCTTTTTTATAATACCAACCTAATTACATTGAGCTGAAGTTATGTTGAGTGAAAAGTAATGGGTTGTGTTTTTGATGTTTCAGGCCCACAAAGTCAAAGGAAAGGAATGGTTTACCAAAGCAGAAAAAATAAAGAGAAACGGGTTGTGGAGTTCAAATCAAAAAGGCCCAATTGAGAGTCAGAATTTTTTTTTTGGAAGAAAGAGATGTGAAAGGCGTGAACCACATTTGGGAAAAATAACCTAAAGCTAGCGAATCCTAACCACTATAATTCGAACCACCCATCTCACCTCAAACCACCAAGCCACTCCAATCGACCTTCTAGCTTGATTCTTACTGTCCATCTAACCACAAAAGCCTTCCTTGTAGTGATTCACTCGACCATTGGTCTAGAAGTTTGATTCTAACCATTGCCCCTTAAAAAGCAAACATTGACCCTAACCGAATAGTGACTTGGAGGTTGTTACAATCGGCTAGTGGGATTTCTTTTTTGTGGAGTGCTTGAGGAGAGCGTGGAGCAAGGAGTGCTCGCAGTGAAGAAGCGCATGTAGAGACTGTTGGTGAAAGAGTCCAAAGCCCATGCATGCGAAAGAAAGAGTATAAAAGCGAAACAATAGCTTATTTGGAGGCTCTCTTCTTATGTAATCTCTCATCCCCATTTTCTTAGAAGTTTTATTTTAGCTTCTGATACGGTAATATGTTTTAATTGGTTTTGTTCTGTAAGATGAGCATAGTGACGAGGCTATTTATGTGAATACCACTCGTAATGTAGAGTTTATATCTCTCCATTTTTATGTTATTTGCATTTTCGTTCTTATTTATGTATTTGAGCTCTACCCTTACGGGTATGAGCTAAATAGTGGAGGTTGGTTCTAGGTGATTCCAAACCATCAACGTTGTGTGATATTTTTATTTACATGTATTGTGAATGTTAAGTCCAGTTGTTTAAATTTTGTATTTCTTTGATTAAGAAATTCTACATTTCGGCCGAGTGTAGAAGCTTCTTAGAATTGAGTTGTTGGGAAACAATTCTTTTCTGACCATAGTTTGAACGCATGGACTTGAATGGGGAATTATTCAAGGGATTAATTTAGACATGAGTCAATCCACCATGCAATTAAGGCTATGTTCTTCAAGAACCCAGGTCCCATATGCATAGAGATATATGCTTATGGCTGATTCTGGGTAAAATAACTTTTAAGTGATTAAAGGTTAAATAGTTGTTGAACATTTTGTTAAAAGAATTTATCCACTGCAATGTTGTAGGAAGGGGTGAACCAAAGCCCAACCCAACTTTTTGATTAAACTTCTTAAAACTCTTTCAATTTTGATTTTTCTTTAGTCATTTAAACTTTTAGTAATTTTGTGAAAATATAATCAAAAAAGAAAATTCCAAAAATAATTTCTCAATTTATTTTCGACCTTTCATTTTGTGTATTAATCAAGTACTCTCAATTATTAATCAGAAACCTTGAAGTTGACATTAATCTCTAATTTCTAGTATTGTCTGTTTAACCAATTTAATTTTAATTTTTTTTTTGAAATTTAGTTTTGAACAATTGCAATTTTTCTTTTGTACTTTTTTGCCAAAAAATTCTTGGGGAAACGATATTGGGGTATTAAATACGCCCTAAATTACTTGTGGGCTTGTGGCTACATATACTTGCGCATATCTTACATACTCTTTAGCAAGGCCAACAATTACGATAGTCGTTGGGCATGTTAAAAATTTCACAGCTAGCTGGGCATTTGCCGTCCCCACAGTGAATAATGTTCGTTTGACATATATTTGAAGCTTTAGGGGGTGTTTGGTACCCAGATTTTTTTTGGATTCCTTGGGAAGTTGGCTCTGGAGATTTGGAAGGCTGTGTTTGGTAGCCAAAATAGCAGTTTTTTCCCGGAAACAATGTTGCCTGTTATTTTCATTTCATGTGTAAAAAATAAGACGGAGAACATGTAAATAATTCCATTGAATACATGGCTTATTGATTTGCCCGAGAAGTAACAAAAGGACCAAAATATTGTAGACGATAATAACCATGCTTTTTGGTGTACTATCTGTAAGCAAATTGGCTTCGTCAAATGAAATGGTTCGTCGTTCTGCAAGGTTGAAGCTGTTAAGTACAAAGATCAAAAGAAATGGTCCGTCGTTCTGCAAGGTCAAAATTTTGCTATTTCTAGCTATAAAAGGAATAAGACTTTAACAATTCCAGAGAGAAAAAGAAAAGAGATTTGATGTGTTTGCAGCAAATGGTTGCTTCTTCATCTGGAAAATGAAAATGAGTAGAAGAAGAAACAGAGACAACAAAACAAAAATATAAAGATAGAGAGACAGAGAAATTGAAGGAACAAGTATAAAAGGTGAGGTTATTTTATCATCTGGAAAATGAGTAGAAGAAGAAACAGGGACAACAAAACATAAATATAAAGATAGAGAGACAGAGAAATTGAAGTAACAAATATAAAAGGTGATGTTATTTTCGTAAAATAACCTCACATTTCCACTAATATTTCACAATCAACCAAACACACACTCAGTAAAATAAATCACCAAATTCTGGGAAAATTTGGTCATACCAAACAACTTTTTAGTAATATTCCAGCAAAATATATTTTCAATTATATTCTAGTAATCTATTGTTCCCAGATAAATAAAAATTTCTCTTCTACCAAATGCTCATTAGATTATGTGCTCACCAACAACTGCCCTGCGATGTTTTCATATGCTTTCCTTAGAAACACCCCTTTTGTAAAACAACAGGGGTGGGCGTGGGGGTGAGGGAAACAAATTCCTTCAGACACGTGGTTGTGATCAAAATAACTAATTGGTGTTGTAAAACAATAGAGAAAAAGAATATGAGATATATTTTTCTTATGTTGTGAGAAAGAAATTATCTCATGTTGTAGAAATTAAAGTATGAGTGAGACCCATATATAAGAGGAGAGAGAAAAAAAAGTTGTAGGACCTAACTCTTTTGTGTGTGTAGAAAAGTTATTTATCTCATATAAAATGAGATAAACACAAGCCAAAGAATAATAGGGGATAAACGATTGTGAAAGGGTGAAACTTAGCATCATACTAAGTACAGTGGCGTAGCCACTCCTATGCCAGCAAGTGCCAAGGCACCTGTTTGGTTTTAATTTTTTTTATTTATATATAAGGGGCAGGATATTCTTACATCGGTGTAAGAGTTAGAAGTCTTACACTTAATCTTGACCATTGATCCACTTGAATCCAATGGCTCACATTACTAAAAAATTTGAGCCGCTAGATATAAATGGAATCAATGGATAAGATTAAGAGTGTAACTTACAGTGATGTAAAATGATCATGACCCTATATATAAATATATAATTAATTATAATTAACAAAGATTAAATTTATAATTTGGCACCACCTAAATAAATATAATTATATTTATGTTTTTCAATCATAAAAATAAAATTCAATACCCAAATCTTTTTAACTGATCCATAAATTAAAATCACTTTCAAAGCTTTAATATGTGACTTACAATGAAGGAGAATCTCTTTGACTCTAAATGTTATCTGTATGCTTTAATTTATAGTTAATATCTCAATTGTAAAGTGAAATATATAGAAAAGTTTTATATTTGTGTGTTTTCATATCCTTATGACAATGCTTGGTTCATTACTTATCACACTGTGAGAGAAAAATGAAATTCTTATGTTTGAAATGCATTTTTATATGTTTTCTTTAATATATAATCATTCAGAAAAATATTTTTGCAGTTAATGCATATAAGTTATCTGCATTTACTCCTAAAACAATGTCGTTTTGGGATTGAAAAAATAAAAAATTATATTTATAAAGATTATAATGACTCTGGAATAAATTAAAATTATAAAACACCATAATTTTTGTCCCAAAAGGATGTCGTATTGGGCTTACTGCAGATAACTTATCCATAGAGAACTACAGAAAAAATGAACCCATAATCATTAACCATTGTTCATTTGAATTTTCAATGTTATGTGATATTATTTAATACATAATTTAGATAACTATGCTAGAATTCATAATAATTTCTTTTTTGATTAATTTGTGTAATTACGATAAATATCTTGTTAATTTGATGCGTTAATTTTTTTTGGCACCACTTAAACTTTTTGGTCTGACTCCTCTAGTACCACTTTTGTTTTTTTAAATCCAATTAACATGATTTTTTTTTTACCATTTTTTCTGATAATCTTCCCCTGGGACACCTCGGCACTTTCGGGCAATATGAAAACATAACATATCCGTCATGTATGTTTTACAGCTATAAAAGCCATTACTCATCCTATTTGGAAACAAATATTCCTTGTTAATTGTACACCATTTTATAGAAATAAGTGCAACCACCCTTTTTAGCTACAATGTACTAAAATTTCAACAACAAGGGATATAATTAACAAGATATTCATGCTACAGTTCGATTAGTTTAACAGGTTAACTTTATAATTAAAATATGACTGAACCGAAGAACTGATTCATGGTCTCCACTAATTCAATTCAATTTTAAAAAAAACAATTGGTACATTCTCCAACGAGTTGTGGTCCAATAATATTTGATAAACTCGTCAATAGTTTATAGTGTCAACAACGTTCAATTCTTTTACTCATCCGTTTTCTTTCTTTTTTGACAAACACGTTAAATTGTGTTCAGATCAGATACACTGACTTAGTTGGAATGGAGAAATGTTACGTATCACTAAGATATTAAAGATGGAGAAGGATTCGCTTACAATTTTTTTTTATAAATTATATTAAGTCTGACCGATCATATACATTTGATTAGAATATGACGAGTCTTTTACCAAAAAAAAAAAAAAAGAATATGACGAGTCAGATAAAGAAAATATATTTTGTAAACAAAAAATTTATAAATATATTTATGGGTTTTATTTATCTTCAGTAACAGAAAAATTAGACCATCTCCTGCTCTCACATAGGTAAGTAAGTTGCATTTTTTTTTTCTCTTTCCTAATAGGTCCTGCTTTTAATTGAGTGTGCAGGAAGGAAGTTTTATTTTTCTGTTACTTGAAGTAATAAACCCCTATATTTATTTGGTATTTAAATTGTCATTTAATCTCTATGATGGCAAATTGGCAATCAAGTTCGTTCGTAAGAAGGGAGAGGAGGAGCGGATGAATGGGAAAAGAAAATGTGGAAACATGATTTATTTTTGCTTCCAATTTAAAATTAAGACCATCAATCATCATCCAGATGGTGATTAGTAAACTTAAAAATGAGAAGATAAAAAAAGGTAAGTTGTAATCGTGGGGTCATCTCAAAGGAAAACAAGTAAAAAAGATGGGTTTGTTTCAACTAACCAACAACCGTGCCTGCACCGGTAACAAGAATAATTTAGTATAGAAGGGAAAGATAAACGCCAAAAACATTAGGCATTGTTGCCAATTCCGTGGTCGAATGATTACTCTTTTTCATCATTCTCATATATATTGGGTACAATTCTTATTGGTAGGTACAAAGAAAGGGTCTGTAACTTATTTTATTTTTCTTATAGATTATGTTTTGGCACAAAAATAGCTATTGTTACTTATGATTTCTAATTCTATTTATATTCTTCTTGAGTGTTATAACATTTGCAGTGAGGATAATACAATATATATTACCGGACATATCCCACATTAAGTGAATTAGGATAAACACGTGTCTTCACTTTTCTTCCCTTCCTATCTTTTCTGATGATTTACGATGGTGTGTGTGAGATTGTTTCAGTTCCAACAATATATATTGCGTGAGAAAGAGTACAGACGAAGAATAAAAACAAATGATTTAATTTCACTTTCGTAGGCTCCCTTGCGTGGATGATGGCACATGCACGAGGCAACCTTTTTATTTTCTAGTGGTCCTCTATTTGGTGATGCTTGTGATTGAGATTAGAAGCAAGCTACTAGCTGTCACCTCCACTTCGAACCACACTAATAACTAGTGACTCACGTGCAACTAGGGACACCTTGAGTAGTTATGTTACTGCGGGATCCAAATTCCAATTCCAATTTTCATCTTTCACGTTTGAATGGCAAGGGTTTCATCACGCAACATCCCCCTTACCGAGTTATAATTTATTGCTCGATTCGTAGCTCGTTAGTCGTTGGAGTCTAACTTGTATCTCCTTGATGGCCTTCTCAATATGGACTATATGCTACTTCACATGGAAAACCTATCCCTAATTATGAAATTGTGGTAGTTCAGTTGGCGCATGGAAATTGAGCAAGGTAGGGAAGAGAGTATGTGTTCGATCCTGCCCAGTATCACTTTTGGGAGAGATTTAAAATCTTAATGCTGGACCCGCCCCGAATCGGACTAGTCGCGAAACGATGAACATATTGGAATATTTCAAAAAGAAAAAACCCATCCCTAATTAAAAAAACTCTACAATTGTTAGCATTAATCGTTTTTTGCGTTTTCTAAAGATGCTAAATATAATTGTATAGGTACAAAATATACTAGCATTCCAACATCAATTGGAATATAGTAATCACACCTTAATTGATAATGAGTTAAGTAAAGTCAATTTGTGGTAGCCCCTTATTATGGATTAGTTCTAACCATGACAATAGTATCAAAGATTGTGTTGATTTCACATTTCACATGAAGATTATTGAGATATTTCAATATGATGAAGTTTCATATTAGTTACCAATGCATTAAATGAATTTCATATAAGTAAAAAGATCGATTAACTCAATATCTTAAGATTTTGAATTGAAATATGATATTAGATCCACTTGTTAATTATTGTATATAACTTGGTCCATTCACCATAATCCCCTATGATGAGTTCCTGACTAGTGTGAGTAGTGACAATATCTTTTTTTAAATATTTCTCTCTAATATTAAGTGAACCAAGAACATATAGGATTCGTGAAAAACACACCATGGGCTATTTTTTTTTTTTTTCTGTACAATTTTTTCTTCTAGTCCTCAAGTATTTTGATTTGATATCTTAAAAAGAAATAGATATAGAAAAAAAAATGTAGAAATAGATATCGGCAATAGTCTTACTCACTCTTACTCTTACCTGAAAAATTGCCCAATGGGCTGATTCATGTAACAACCGGCACTACCCCGACATAATGATCCTATAGAGAGAAAATGGGCCTTTGTGGGAGCGGATAATTTCTCAAGCCAGCCCGAATAATTTCCTTTCATGATTTTTAATTTTCCGTGAAGTGTGACTTAGCCACCATTGTTCCTCCTCAAGTACCTTATCCGTGGGGAATGGGCAGAAAAAGGTAAGAGCTCGTAAGATTGCAATATGGTAGGCGGTGTTTCAGTGACCCACCCAGCAAGCACCGTTTTATTCCCTTGGACATCAATCCAAAAATGTGGTATCTAACCAACCTTTCATCATTAACAACTGCTATTCTTTATTTTATTTTAATGATATTTTGAACCTATTATCAGGAAATGGGTTATGTAATAAGGTAAGTAAACCAAGGGCAATATCAATGTCTCTCGGAAACGGAAATAATAAGAAGGGTGTTGGAGCAGCTGAAAGGCTCTATCTCGGGTTGGACTTTGGCACATCTGGTGCCAGGTTTGCCATTATTGACAAGGTTGGGACTATCCAAGCTGAGGCCAAGAGAGAGTATCCTCTGTACTCGGTATCATTTTAATTTCCTTTTGCCTTTTTTTAAAAAAATTATTGTTGCTCAGTGTTCTCAATTTCATGTTATTTGCTACAAGTTCCACTGAAATAACAAGGTGTATGCAAATAGTAATTTTATAATTAAATGCTATTAATGCCACTGCCAAGGTATACTGATATTCTTGTTTCTCTTGTCTAGAAAGAGTGGAGAGTCACGTGACTGGGTGCGCTCATGGAAGGAGACACTTTTTTCGCTGCTTGAAGATGTCCCACATGACCTTCGCAAACACATTGTGTCCATTTCTATTGATGGGACTTCTGCAACTACAATCATTGTTGATAGGTGAATGATCAGCAATTTTATAATGTTATTTTTGTTAAAACTAAAATAATAAATCATGCACACGATTATAAAATACCAAATGACGCTAAATCAGAGTTGTAATTATTTGTATCTTCTTGAGCCATCACAAAGTCGGAGAAGTTCTGTTGGAAGTCTTCCTCTCTATCACCTATTCAGAGATTGGAAGCCTTCAGGCGATGTGTTAAATTATGGTTAATAACCCATAGAAGAGTCTCTGTCTACTTAACATTGCACAACGGGCTAGTTACAATAATAATATTGGAATATCCATTAACCCGATTAATCTTAAAATACAAAACTAATTAATTAATATTGCCCACATAAAATAAAATTTCTAACAATTGTGTTAAATTATGGTTAACTTAACATTGCTTCTGAATTTTGAAGTAGGAATATGAATCTGTCTGGTATTGCAGTGACACAGGAGAACCGTTGTGGAGACCTTTTCTTTACAATGAGAGTTGTCCTGATGCACTACCAATGGTAAAATCCATTGCTCCTCCAAACCATACTGTTTGCTCAGGTTCTTCAACTCTGTGTAAGCTTGTCTCGTGGTGGAATTATGTTGGTTCAAACAAAAAATCTGCTCTGTTGTTCCACCAAGCCGATTGGCTTTTGTGGCTTCTTCATGGAAAGCTTGGAGTTTCAGATTATAATAATGCTCTGAAGGTATCATTTAATAAAGCTCTAGCATCTTCTGTTTTTTTACATCTAGGACGTTTTTGTCTATGTTTCCATTTACAAGTTGAAAAATTTAACCGTTGTTTCATGTTTTGCAGGTTGGTTATGATCCTGAACTGGAATCATATCCATCATGGCTAGTCTGTCAACCATATTCTCATCTTTTACCTTCAGTTGTTGCTCCGGGAACTCCAATTGCTTGTTTAAAGGAGGAAATTATAAATAAATTTGGTATGCTTTTTTTTATATCAATTACAATTGTAATGAAAATCCTACCTAGGAAGGAACCCTTTGGCCTTAGGGGTTATATTCAATTTAAGAGAGCCTTCCAAAGAATCAAATCAAACTTAAATGGTTAAGTTTTAATCCATAGTTTGTAGTGTCACCGTTTATTAATATTGTTTTACTCCTTCCAAATTGATTTGTGCAACCTTATGTTAGTATTCTCTTCCCTTTGGATGATCTCCTTCTTGAGAGTTGAGACACAATGCTTTTCCAACTTGGCCACCAATAAATTTGGTGCCCAAGTAATGCAAGTTTCTTTTTTCTTTTTTTGTGTGTCTTATTTATTGTTGTGTTGTAATGGCATCAGAATTTCTTTAACTTCCTGGTGGAAATCTTTGCTGCTATGACCTTGAAAATCATATGTATAGTGCATATCCTTTCAGGTTTTCAAAAGGATTGTGTTGTATGCACTGGAACCACTGACAGTATAGCTGCATTTCTTGCGGCTCGTGCTACTCAACCTGGGAAAGCTGTAATTTTTTTACTAAACTCAAATTTCTTTAATTATTAAGTATTTATGATGTATCATATCTCATGAGAGACAACTTTAGATTTTTACAAAGTAAACTGAAATTCATGAATCGTTGATTAAATTAGAGGTTTTCTATTTTTCCAAATTTTGTATTCAGTTTAGCATCCAAAAGGAATGTTTAGCTTCAATAATGGAAACTTTGTTATGCCATTATTTACTCTATTATGATTTTGCATTCTTTCTAACGAACCATCCGTTTCGAGATACCAAGATCCTGTTGTTACTTATCTACGCAACTAAAGCCTTTTTTTACTTGTGCATTTCTCATAATGCCCTTCTTGATTAGGTCACTTCATTGGGTTCAACGCTTGCTATTAAACTATTAAGCAACACAAGAATTGAGGATTCTCGGTTTGGGGTGTATAGTCATCGCCTTGATGATAAGTGGCTTGTTGGTGGTGCTTCAAACAGTGGTGGAGCTGTTCTTAGACAGCTGTTCACAGATGATCAATTAGAGAAGCTGAGTGAACAAATCAATCCCTCACAAACTTCTCTTCTAGACTACTATCCTCTGCCAAGAGCTGGTGAAAGATTCCCAGTAGCAGATCCAAATTTGGCTCCAAGGTACTAAATCTTTTCGCTTTCTTCTGGAACACTCAAGTTTGTGAATTCAGATCCCATTTCACTATAGCTTGTTTGGAATCTGTTTTATGTCATTTTATTCTTCTTTTTTTTCTTCAAATAATTGAATTCCAGTCATTTGTAGGCTTTAAGACCTGGGAATTCGTATTGTTTTTTAAAGACTATTTTCTCTCTACCATTTTGTTATGTTCACAAAGTATCATGTGAAGGACCAATAGCCAGCAAGCATTGAGGTTGTCTTCAAAACATCATTGTTGAAATATGTGATGCTTTGTAATCACATGTTCCATTATATGCAAGTTCATTCTTCTGAAATGAGTTAGTTTGTTAAAATGCATTTAATTTCACAGGAACACTTGATTTATTTGGCATTCAGTCTGTTCATTTTGTCTTTTTTGTGAAGGACAGAGCCAATTTTTGTAACAAAGATTCAATATAAAGAATCAGCTTTAATGATTTCTTTAATGGTTAGTTCATTTTTGGGTTTTATGACCAAGCCAAATTTGGTTCTGCTGGCTATGCCACCATAACCAAGGAAAACCCATAACCAAGGAAAACAACCACTCATTGATGATGAGATAAGAGAGAGAAAAGTGTATAATTTTTAAATGAGTGGTTGTGATCCACCAACATTTTTTCAAGACTCTTGGTGCACATGCCACCACCAACAAAGACTCTTCATTTTGCATAACTGATGGAGCTTAATTTTTTGGCAGGCTACTTCCACGTCCTGAAAATGATGTTGAGTACTTACATGGGATTTTAGAATCCATTGCGCGTATAGAGGTAGAAAAGTCTTGTTGACTCTCATCTTACATTTTGTTTCATAGTTTTGCTTTTACACTTGGGCTGAGAAACAAGTGGGAATGCACTCATTTACTATAATCTAATGTGATTGTGAAGTACTCTTGAATGGTATTTTAGGCGAAGGCATATAGGTTGCTAAAGGAGCTAGGAGCTACCCAGGTAGACGAAGTTTTCACAGCGGGTGGAGGAGCCAAAAATGAGAAGTGGACAAAGATACGAGAGAGGGTCCTTGGTTTGCCTGTTAGTCGTGCAAATCAAACAGAGGCTGCCTATGGAGCTGCGTTGTTGGCAGTAAAGGGTGATCAACAAAATCACCACCATCTGTTTGGTTAAGGTGTTAGAAAATATGTCATCTTTTGCGATGGTGAGTTTGAAGAGTAATTTGTCATTCATAAAGAGGGTGGAAGAATGTTTCAAATGGTGTTACATTCCCGAATTTCGAATCCAAATCGTATGAACATGCCACTTAACATGCCTTTGAAGTTTGGTCTATATTTGAAGGACAAAATGAACCTAACGCAAACCAGTTTTTGTTTTGTTTGCGACGGACTAGCCGGATTATGTTAGATTGATTTGTTGCATAGAGCCGTAAACACTTGGACTGTGATTGGGTGGACGCAGGGTTGTAAATGTGCTGGGTTAGACTAAGTTTTGGTTTAAATAGGTCAGATTTGTGTAAAAAAATTGGATATGGCTTGACCTATTAGCGTGTGTAGGCCCCAAATTACAAGTGGTCTGACCTATATTTAAAAAATAAAAACTTTGGCATAGATCGGTTAGCTTGTCTAGGCCTATTAAACATTCAGTAATTAAAAGAATAATTAAAATAATATTATTTTATTATTCAAAATTATTAAAATAATAATTTTATTTATTATATTTTAAATAAATAATATGATATAGGCCGATCTGTAGGCTTATAAGTCATGTAGGTACAAAAAAACCTATATGGCCTATTTTCTTCTTCTTTTTTTGAATAAATTCAAAGGTATCCTTCGGCCGTAATCGAAGACTAATCCTCATCGAGCACCGTCAGACCCATTCGTGGGTGGCTCTCCCAAAAACCTATATGACCTATTTTTTAAATAGGTATTTTTAAAAGCAGAGACCTGTTTTATTTTACTAGGTTAAATTTGACTTAATATAGGCTAGACTGAAGGCCCCTGTAGACCTGCCTAGCTCATTTACATCTTTAGGTGGATGGAGTGCAGTGATTAGTAATATAGTGGAATGGTTAAAAGAGTGAAATCCCTCGCTCGGCAGTGGTTAAGGATATCTAATCTAATCTAATATTTAGTATTATGAAAAATATAATTTTTTTCTTCCGGGTCTCATGTCGTTTCATCACAAAGACTTTTTTATTATTTAAATATCAGTTTCTTTTATACCAAATTATAATTAAGGGTGTTGATTTTCTTCTGTTGAAGAGGAAATCAACACTTTCCTGCACACCCATCGAATCTTGAGTTTTCTTATTTTTATTATTTTGATTTTTTTAACTTGTGGACCCTACAAAGTTTTATGAGTGCAGGGATGGGGTTTTGTTTTTCTGTGAAAGGAGAAACAAATATCCCTATAATTAATTAAATTTTTTTCATATTAATATGTTACAATCATCAAATCTAATTATATGTTTACCTTTAATGGTTTTTAGATTTAATGTGCATATATAAAATTTGAATTTCAAATCATTATATAAACATGTTTAAAAATTTTACCTTACAATTTTGACAATTTTTTTTTTTAATTTTTTTAATAAATATTTATTTCCAATATTAATCCAAAACTTTTCAACAAATTTCTATATACTAATCACCCTTGAATCAAAGAGAGAAATTTTAAAAAGTTTTTGAAAAAAGAGAAAATATTGATCCAATGGTGATTAGATAGGTAGTAAGTTTGGTAATAAAAATTTTTTGTAGTAAGAATATCCCCCTCATATTTATTTCCAATATTAATCCAAAACTTTTCAACAAATTTCTATATACCTACGGATAGGGGTGTAAATGAGCTGAGCTGGGCTGGGCTTTAATCTTTTTGGCCCAAGCCTACGTAAAAAAAATTCAGCCTATCTGGCCTACTGGCCTATTAAAGGCTTTATTTATAGGCCAAGCTCGCCCATTTATAAAAATAAGAAAAAAAAATTTGTATGGAGCAAAAAAAGTTTCATTCATACATGTACTAGTACTTCTCATAAGAAAAAAAATGACAAACAAGCTCTAGAATGTATATCATTAGGGGTATAAATGGGCTGGGCTTTGTCATGCCACATAAAATAAATATTTTATTATTATTTTAATTTCAATAAATTAAATTTAACAATGTACAAGACTTTGGATCAGACTTGACAAAATTAGCCTATGACCTACTTGTTAAAAAAGTTTTCATATAAGTCTAAATTTACTTTTTTTTTTTTCTTCTAAAAAACCGAACCAAACCAAACTGGACCATAACCCGAGCCGAACTAGCGCAGCCCATTTACACTAGTAGCTACGGATGTTTGGAAAGTTTTGGATTTTATTTACTATGTTTGAACAGTGATGATAGAACGCATTTCCGCGACGATAAAGCTTTAGAATGCTCTTTGGAAAATTTAGTTGACATTCAAATTTTAGCTGTTTTAGCATTGTCTTTGTCATTTTAGCTACTGTCGGTCATGTCTAGGTCCTTCTATTTTTGGATTGCAATCCAATACTTATAGACAATGAAATCGCGAATGCCACAGCTAGAAAGTTATACTGCCTTTTTGATGTAGATGTTTATAAGATGGATAATCATGCATAAAAAAATAAAGGGTAAAGTGTTTATCCTTTTTTTAAATATCACAATTTATATCATTTCACTCTCACAGAAAGGTAGGACTCACATTTTTTTGTCAAATCTCTCCTCTTTTATCTATATTTTTCTTTCTCTTAAAATACATAATTTTACATCCTTTAAAATGATACACATTCTACCCAAAAATAAAATGGAATCTATTAAGAGAAGGATAAAGAAAGTAGAAAAAGAGTCTCGTTTATTTTTTTTAATATACATGGGATAAAATTATTTTATGTAACATAATAAATGCGAAATGTATTTCCCTGATATGAAAGTGTTTTATTTTTTCTTAATCGTTACTTAATTTTCGGGGATTAATGTATCCGTTGCCGCGATGGTGAATTATTCACGCCGCCGGCAACAGACCAGCCAGCCACCTCCACTTCACGACGCTTTGTCACGTGTCATGGAGCAGCTTGTCCTTGTCACGCTGCTTGGAGAAGCTCGTCAGATAAGCCGCTGAAGGATATGATCATATTATACGTCAATCGAGCGGTGTCTTCTCCGAAATTAGTGCTTTTCTTTTGATTGATTTCCCATTACGATTCTTATTTTATTGGAAAAGTTAAAAAAATTTCATGTGGTATTATATAGTAGGATGGATATTATTATTATTAAACTTTTCTACTATCAACTTATTACTTATCTAATCACATTTTGAAAGAGAATGTTAAAAAAATTTTGAAAAACTTTTTATCATTCTCTCTTTAATTCAATGATGATTAGATAGGTAGTAAGTTGGTAGTAGAAAAATTTGGTAGTTAGAATATCCTTTCTCCTCGTATTATATAGTATTCGAGAGTTATATTTTTTAAGGAGAATAAAAAGATTTGAACTCAAAATGAGATTAGTCGAATTTGATGGATTTTGGGTATTAGTTGAAATTTATAAAAAAAAATATATTTTTTACATTAAATTTAATAAGTAATACATTTGATTTTTTTTTTTGAAAATTAGAATTTTTTTATTTATATCTTAAACATACAAAATTTTAATTAATACATAATAAAATGAATTTTTAAATTTTAAATTTCGTTTTTCTTTTTTAATTATATTCAATTTTTAAGTTTTTATAACATTTTTTAATATTAATATAAATGGATGTATATATTATAAACAATAAAGTTTTTAAGCATATTTAATAGATTTCAGTACATATTTTATTTAAATATTTATGACAAAATATATGTTTTATAGAATAAAATCTATTTTTAAATATTTTTATATTCATTCTTCGAAATCATTTTATATACTTTCTTTATCTATAAAAGTATAATATAATTAAAATCTATTAAAAAGGTAGTAGAAAATGTCAAAGTAGAGTAGAGTCAGCTTTATTAGCAGGCATTTCAGTTGTGTTTCGTTTGATCTGGAAAGAGCTACGAGTTACACCGATAACAGTTTCTGCCGCGCATCCCCAGGGGCGCTCGTTCGAAGTTCACTGTTTGGTACTTTGGAGTGTTAGGAACTGATATGATATTATGATATGATAACTTAATTGCTCTGAATCTTCTCCTGATACTCACAATCACATTGGTCCCATATAATCATTTTTTTCTCATCTCTGTTACACTCCTCGCCTGATCTTCAGAACAAGGCGTGTAATGCCAAACAAATAATAATTATTACTTTCGAATCAGTGACCAAAATGTCCTATTTTATCAAATTTTTTATCTAAATGTTACGTGAACAGTATTTTTTATCAGACTGCCACGTATCATAATTCGTTATCACTGGTAACAAATTTCATGGCCAATATTTCGTGACACATGGTCATATTGTAGACGAAATTCGCTACACAGAGTGACGAATTATGACATTTCCCTATGAAAGTGTAACACGTGTCAAAAAATCATTCGCGAACATAATTCGCTACATAGTGTAGCGAATTATTACCTGCTTGACACATGTCATTTTTGATGATTGTGCATTCTGACGTGGCATAATTCGCTACAATGTGTAGCGAATTATTTACAAGCATATTTCGTTACACAGTGTAGCGAATTATGCCACGTGACATTTTGGGAAAATTTAATGTTTGCGTGGCAGGCGTGGCAAAATTGTCAGTGTTCCTATTATTTTTAGGGATATATTTTTCTTATATTATAGGAAAAATATTACCTCATGTTGGAGAGATAAAAGTTAAGCGGGACCCATAGGTAAGAGGAGAGAGAAAAAAGAGTGGTGGGACCCAACCACTTTTTGTGTGTGTAGGAAAGTTGTTTATCTCATGTAAAATGAGATAAACATAACCCTTATTTTTTATAAAAATATATTTCCATTTATTTATCACTTTAATTAATCGATAGACTTAATTATTTATATATATGGATTTTATAAGAGTTATGTTGTAGGAAAAGTGTTTGTTTTATGTTATAGAGATTCGTTTTACGTGCCAGAGTTTTTTTTTTTTTTTGCTGCGGGCCCCACAAAATGTTGTGTGTGTAGGAAAATTTTTTTGGTCATATTAAATTATAGATGATAAACCCTATATATATATATATATATATATATACATATGTATCGATGTTTTCATGATTATAGATTTTAAATTTTCGTAATTATTTTAAATAATAAATAATTTAATCCAATCAAATATTTTATATAATTTTTATGAGTATTTACCTCAAGCACAGAGAAGTGTATTTTTTTATACAAACAATAAATTTTAATTTAGAACCAATTGTAATAAATAAAATTAATAATTAATTAATAAAAAATATAACACTACTTTAGAATGATAGTTCTGAAATATTTTATGTAACTTTTATGCGAACTTTTTATGAGTATTTATTCTTTCTAAAAAGATTTATATCTAGTGAGTCAAGAAAGGGATAAGTATATATATATATATATATATTTTTTTCATATAAACAATAAATTTAATTTAGAACCAATTGTAAATAAATAAATAATAAATTAATTAATAAAAATATAACTCTATCATAGAAAAGATAGTGCAACCCCAAAATTTATATTTATGCACATATTATTTTATATTTACATAATTTATATAATTTTATTATGATTAAATGAAGTGTATTGGATTGAGATTTCAAATGATTTTATTGTTTTTTTTAGACAAAAATCCATTGATATTCAATCAGGATTTTAAAGGTTATTAAAAAAGCCATGTAGTATTCAATTAAGATCTTAAAAGATTATTTTAGAGTCCGTCTAAATCTGTTGATATTCAATCAGAATTTAAAATAAAGGAAAAATAATCAGGATTTTAGTGGATTTCTATTGGAGTTTAAAACCCATAAATTCATATTCAATTTTTTTTTTTTGGAATATATACTCAATGAAAACATACATGGTTAGAAAACTCTTATCACATAGAACAAAAACTCTAGGGTTTACAAGATCAATTACAAAAAACTCCAAAACGAAAATTTATTATGAGTTTTACTAATTAAGAAAATTATATTACATTTTACTTTTTTTATTAAAATCATTTCATTTCTTTGTGAACTTTTTTTATTGACTCTTGTAATTTTTAATGTTCGTTAAAAATTCATACGATTTTCTAAAATCTTATGAATCCATACTAAATATTATAAATTTTATTAAATTTTTTTAAAATCCAATCTTATAAAATTCTCATAGTAAAAAAAGTTTTTTAAAAAAGTCTATAAAATCTCTCCAATTTTGAATAATCTTTTAAAATCTATGAAAAAATATATTTCAAGTAAAGAATCAATTCAACCCAAAAGCTTAAGCTGTTGGGTGAACCTATAATAATGGTTTTATATATCTCAACACTCCCCTCTCATACGAGAGCCCACTGGACTTGAAGGTTGGATAATGCACAGACCCACCTATCTGTGTGAACAAAGAAATTCCACTTGAAAGAAAGTGGGGGACGGTGAGATTCGAACCCGATATGCCGAGGCTCTGACACCATGTAAAGAATCAATTCAACCCAAAAGTTGAAGCTGTTAGGTGATGCTACATTAATGATTTTATATATCTAAAAAAAAGAACCTTTTAAAATCCTAATTCAATATATCCCCTGAATATTTTTTTGAGTAAATACTCTTTTTGGTCCTCATCAAATTTCATGATGCCCGTTTTAGTCCCTAGCAAATAAAAAGGCCCACCGTGGTCCCTAAAAAATTCAAAATGGATCAATTTTAGTCTTTTTAAGAATTAATATGAGTTTTTTTAAATTTGTGAGGACCACGATTTCAACCAAATGGATCCATTTTGAATTTCTTAAGAACCACGATAAACCTTCTTATTTAATAGGGATTTAAACAGACGTGGTGAAGTTTGCTGAGAACCCAAAATAAAAAGGGTATTTATTTATTTTTATTTTTTCTTTCTGTAATTATGCATACACCGTGATTGTATGTATCACATAGTAAAATGCAAAAGATACATGAATATATTAAAAAAAAAAAAAAAAGAGATACATGAATATAACTTATTTTTCTTTCAATCTACACCGAAACTGACTGTACATCAAATCCATGCATTAAATGCTGGCATATATTCGTATAATCATTACTCACTGTGTATTCCTTTTCCTTTCCCATTCTTTCGTTTTTAGGGGCAACCAACAGTCTCCCTACCATAATAATCCCTATTCCCATTCTCTGCACGTCCTATCTCTCTCTCTTTTTTCCAATTTTCCATCCTCACAAGTTTGAAGTTTCATATAATCATCACTGATCAGCGTCCTCTAACTTAAAATCTGAGTCAAAGTTTCGTCTCCCACACAAAACACAGTTTTACAACAATGAACCCAGAAGCTCCCGAGTTCTTTCCGAACTCGCATCATGTGCCACCACAATCGATTCCTTGGCCTAGTTTTCCCACTTTACTCTCTTCTCAACAGTACTACTACTACTTCTTCTCCTCTTCTTCTTTTTCACAAGAACTTCATGACCCGTTCCAACCCCTTTGTGTCTATTACCCCGCTACAACACTTCCACCAATTACCCAGCTATTTGGCGCTCCTTTTTCGCCATCGTTATCCTCTGAAGCTGAACCAACTCGTTTTGTTCACGTGTCTGAAGATCCTAACCCTCTTAAAACCCATGTAGTGCAACAACAACAACAACCGAAGGAGGAAGTCAAAGTAGATGATTCGAAAGGACTTGTTCAAAAGAAGGTTTTTAAAGCGTTTATAAATTGTGGAAGAAGAATTGATCGTTTCCGTTCGGATGAGTTGAGATTGCAGGCTTATACATGGAGGAGGAAGGGAAAAGACATCGTTGAAGACAATAAATGTGGCAATTTAAAGAACCAACGGTTGTTTCATCCTCAAGATCAGTACTTTAGGTCTTTACGTAGGAAGAAAACATGTTGTCCTTTGTTGCCCGTGCGCGTTGATGGAGAGGAAACTACTGTTATGATTCGAAACATTCCTAGCAAGTACACGTATGTCTCTTTTTAGCCCTTCATATTCTTAGTTTTTTCGTTTAGTGACTTTTTGTTTTTTGTTTTTCTTAAAAAAGGGTTTAATCTTTAAAGCTTTGAAGTTTCTTTCTCCAAGCATAAGACGGTTTAGCTACTTAAAATTATTGAGATTAGCGCATATTGTTGTTCAATTTTCAATTTTAGCCATCATTTAGTTGCATTTACATTTATTAATGGTTAGTAGCATGTTAATATTTTTGTCACATTAATAGTTATTTATTTGAAGTGCCCGCTCGGCTTGGCTCAGCCGCTTCTTTGTCGTGGTGTGTCATGTCACGGGTTCGAATCAGTTTCTCTACAAAAATTAGGGGAAAGACTGTATAGAGTATTCCCTTCCCAGACAGTGAGTATTTGAACTGGGTCGGCCCTTTAGTAGCATCACACTAATATTTATTTTTTATTTTTGTTTTTCCTGATTCTCGTAGACGAGATATGCTGGTGGAGTTCTTGGACAAGCACTGTATGTTGGAGAATCAAAGAGATAAAGAAGCTGAAAAAGAAGAAGGCGAACAACACAACATTTTAGCTTTTGATTTCGTTTACTTGCCTATAGATTTCAAGTACGTTACAAATATTTATCGTCTGTTGTTCAGCTAGCTCTTTTTTCTTGTGTGAACTTTTGATCATGATAATTGTTTTGCAGAAGCGGGTTGAACAAGGGCTACGCTTTTGTTAACTTCACAAACCCCAAGGCAGCTTGGAAGTTTCTTTTATCAGCCTCTAATAAGAAATGGGACATGTTCCAGTCACACAAGATACTTGAAGTTGTTGCTGCACGTCTCCAGGTATGGTCGAATGGACTAGACTTAAAATCATCATCATTGCTAATAATCAATATTTTTATTTTTATTTTTGGGCTTGCAATTTCTGATCTTACATAAGAAATGCAAGTTTTCCTAGATAGAGTGTCGTGGGGTCCACCTTAAAGAATAAAATAAAAATTAGAAAAATGATTGTCACGGACATCGAAGCGAAAGTGGTAGGAGAGTGGATTTCTCATGCATCATGAGAAATCTTTTTCCCTTTGTTTTATGATGAAACTGCTGCTTTGTTATTTGCTTCTTTTGTTTGGGATTAATTTATGAGGATGTATATTCTTATTACCAAATTCTTCTATTAGTATCTATTTAATCACCATTGGATCAATATTTTCTCTTTTTTCAATTTTTTTTTAGCATTCTCTCTCTTTGATTCAATGGTGATTAAATAGGTAGTAAGTTGGTAGTAGAAGAATTTGGTAGTAAAAATATCCCTCCTCTTTATTTATTGGGCTCAATTTAAATGTGATAATGTAGGGAAAGGAGGAATTAGAGAAGCACTTTGAAACCATGCACTTTCCCTGTGATTCCGAGCAAGTGTTGCCTGTGTGCTTTACACCACCTCGAGATGGTGTAATCAAGGGAAATCAAAGGACGATAGGGAAGCTCGTCAAGCCTCAAGAAGTTTCACGTGGAAGAAGAGGCTCCTATGTCACATAAGCAACTTTAAAGGGTTGTCTCATGACATAGCTTCTGTACCTGGTTGATGACGTTTTCTATTTTTATTGTGTTATCATCTTTAGCTCGGTTTATGTTCTTCTGTTCTGGTAGCAGTTAGTTACAAGGTTTTATTTACCATTTCATATGTTGATGTTATGAACTCTGTTACGTTTTATGTTATGTACCATTCCACGAATAGTTGGGTGGAGCTTGGCCACCTGATCCTAAAGATCCACTGGATCACCGAGGTTATGTGGTGGGGTCCACCCTTCTCGTGGATAAGATCGAACCTTTTTAGTGATGGGTGATGGTTCAGACTATTCTCTATGTGATATATGTTTGTACGGTACGAAAGCTTAGCCTGGTTTAAGGGAATAACTTTACAATATGTTGTGTCATTTTTGTTTCTATTTCTGGTTATGTTGTTTGTTTCTCGCAATAGAATTTCAAATATTTGGTGCAAATTTGTGATTTCTAGCGATGTGGAATGTTTAGTCAGCGCCTGAAGGCATGTCATATATGCCCCCAAGTCAAAGGTCTCCGTGTCTGAGGGGGATGCTAAGTACTTCGATGTTTTGTGTTCTTTTTAAGGATTGTGCTTGTTAGGTCAAAAGATTTTTGCCCTTTTGAAGCATTCAGAGTAAGTGGTCTGCCAAAAGGGTGTTTTGCTCTTTCGAAGTTGTACTAAAATGGTGCAAAATTGATTGTATATAATCTCTGAAGATGGCCATTTGGAAAGTAGAGCTTGTTTGTCTTCAACTCTTCGACATATGGGAACCTTTTTATGTTTTATGTTTCCGATAAAAAGGAAAAAGGAGCTGAGCCTACACCTAGCTTCAACTCTTTATGTCAATGTTATTAAGGCGTGTGATTGTCCTTAAAGACCTGGGGAGAGTTGAGATTCAACTATGTAGATCTAGTTCCTGCAAATTACGAGAGGCGTCCGTAGCGAAAAGCACCATTTTAAAAATTTTGGACACGTGAATGCTATATATGTCTCACTCTCGAAAGTGATGGACTTTCCTTTTGATCGGTAATAGCTTAAATGGGCGTTCCTGAGGAGAAATTTTTTGAATATTAGGAAATATAAAAAAAATTGTTGTTTTTTCAGGAAATTTTTTTGAATATCAGGAAAATTTATTTAAATTTGTAAAATATATGTTAGAGAGAAATTGTTGTTTTTTCACTTCTCCAATTATCTCAAAATACCACATCTTAAGTGATATTTTGTAATAGTGAATTTTATTCAAAAATTAACACAAAAGTCATTTTTTCATTTATCTTATTTGTCTATCGAAAATCTGAACCAAACGTGATATTTTTTAATATCTATTTACATTTTTCCATCAATCTCAAGTCAAAATAAATCTTCTATCAAACACTACCGAGGATTCATGAAATCTTTCATAATGGGTCAAGTGCAGATCAAATAATTAGAGGAGTCTTTGAATTTAATGTCTTATGAAAGGTTGACACATGGTATCAAATTTAATGTCTTAAGAAAAGATGAACTCAGTCCATTATAGTGGTGTTTCTTAGTGGTATCAAACATATGTATGGCATAACTGGATCGCCTCCGGTGTCACTGGCCCGATTGACACGAGTCTCCGCCCCGTCGTTTTGTATCATTGACGAGGACTAGTTTTATCAGTGGGTTGGACGGGCATTATTTTGGTAAAATAAAAAAATATATAAAAATATAAAAAATATAAAAATAAAATAAAAAAAAATAAGTTCTGCATAAAAACACTTTTTTTTTTTGCATAAAAGCATATAAAAATCTGCATAAAATCCTAATGTGCTTATGAAACCAAGAAGATCAGTGTTTAATAATCTACATATAAGTGATGCATTTTCCTTTTGAAATAATAATAAAAAATAAAATCATATAAGTAAAACAGAATAACAATACAAGTAACAAAGTGATGTCATGAAATCTTTCATAATGGGTTGCATGCAGTCTAGGAACGAAGTTGATCAAATAAATAGGAGAGTCTGTGAATTTAATGTATTATAAGAAGGTTGACACATGGTATTAAATTTAATGTCATAAGAAAGATTAACTCAGTGAATTATAGTGGCGTTTCTTAGTGGTATCATAGTTATAGTTGATTGGCATATGCTAGATAATTTACTGAATTGAGTATATAATTTGCTCAATTGAGTATTTGTTGGGCTCGCTCATGATGGATAATTATTTAGGTTTATTGATGGTGTTTCTTATTTTGGGCTTCAGGTTTGGCCCAAGCTAATCAAGTGTTTGGCGAAGGTTCCATTGAGGGGATACGGTGTACTAATGTGATTTTAAGGTTTTAGGATTTGATGTGTTAGATTAATTAATAGTGGATTGTTGTTTAGACTCATTGATGTGTGGTGGATGAAAGGATCCCTTAATTTGGACTCCTTTGGTTGCATAATAATAGCATGTAGGTATAGTGAATGGAGCATATTGATGTAGCTTTAAAATTTTAGATTAAGATATGATGTATTGGTAATTTTTCTTAAATTGGGTTTTTCTAGCAGTGTCGTAACGATATCATAGACGAGTTTGGCCTGGTCAAGTGTTTGATTAGAGATTTCATTTAAGGATATTAGTGTGAGTTTCTCATTTAAGGGGGAGATTTTTTTTTTGATGAAAAAAGGAGAGATTATTGAAATATTCAAGAGTAATTGAATTAATATAATTTGATGTGATTGAAAATAAACAAAGTGAAGATTCAATAATGGAAAAAAAAGTGGAAGAAAATTAAACTCCATGTCTTAATGTCATTCAAATTTTGCAAAGAAACATAACATAACACAGTCCAAATATGTTATATTAATATGGCAATAAAATGATAGAGATTGAAGTTGATTTCATTAAATAGTAGAATAAAATAAAACGCAAATCAACATTTGAACCTTTTTTTGAATTTCTATAATGCGTGTTGGAGTGTCGGAGTGTCCTATGTAATCACAATTGAATCACGAGAGAATGCTAAAAAGTTTTTGAAAAAGAGAAAATATTGATCATAGGTAATGATATCATAGACGAGTTTGGCTTGGTCAAGTGTTTGATTAGAAATTTTATTGAGGGAAAAAACTATTGTACATCACTTAATTCATCTTTCGAACCCTGATGCTGGACCC